>JABEVN020002088.1:0-22598 GCA_013146195.2 Codonopsis lanceolata
AATCATGTTAGCAATGGAAAAAAGGGCTGGTTTATTAAACAAAAATATAGGCAGACTAGGGAGAGAGAACCAAACCGGGACTATAGGGCTTTCAATTTGTGGCCTAAATTCTGGAGTCCATTTAAACACACGCATAGGAAAGGAACCCACATTCCATTGGTCTTTAATCCACAAGCGTTGAAAATCAGCTTCGTGGTTTGTTTGAATAAGGACATGTTTATGGTCTAGATGACCAATAGTAACTGCTGCCTTGAGATCAAACGTGAGAAATTCTCTACGCATAGATTCCATAGAAGGCCGTCCATGGGAGAACTTACCAATAAGGGCAAGTTGAAAAGGTTTGGAGAGAGTAGAGATAATGGCAAGAGAAAGGCGAAGTGCGGGCTCACCTTTGTATGTAGATGGCGGAATAATCTGCACAGGAGTAGAAGATGGCTGAGACTCGTTTGAGAATAAGGAGGCAAACGATTTCTTGACGGTAGGGGATGGTGGAGCCGGAGGAGGGTCTGCCATGGCGGCAGCCATGGCACGGCCAAGCCCAGCCGTTAATCTCAAACCGGCAATAAAAGACCTAGAGGGCGGGTGAGAGCATTTTTCCTTAGGGCCTTAAGCCTAAACTCTAACCTTCGAATATCTACAACTCAAGACTTAATATTTTAGTCTTTATTTTAAGCACACTGGACTCAATCATAGTCCTAATTTTTGTATATAATCGACATCTCTAATATTATACTCAAGAAACTTACTACTACTCCGTAGTCTCTTTCTCACAAGTGCTTTTATATGCACGCGACCAAATTCTTTAAGGAGATAATTCTTTCTTAATCATCTCTTAAATATACCCGAGACCATAGGTTGGTCTCAAATGCTCTGTGCCCTAACAAGCACACTCAATATATATTCCAATTAAGTCACAATCTCATGAGTGTCTCATTTGGACACAAAACGAGATGCATCGGTTGCATGCTCGATGATGTAGTGCGCCTCAAGATCTCGCACCGGATTATCTCTACCGCTTACCGCTTGAGAAAAGAAAGGCATAACTTTTGACTCGGGTGGAGTTACGGGGCCCGCAGCATATCAAATCGAAGCTCTCGGAAAGACGGACAAAATTAACTAAGCCAAGCTCGGTTACGAACTGTTTTTAAGGCCAAAAAATGTCATTTAAATAGGGTTACGGGCCTTTGAAGTTTTTTTATTAGTTTCGGGTTTTTTTTGTAATTTCGACAATTTATTGCTTTTAGGGTTTTGAGGATATTTAAACACTTTTTGGGTTGTTTAAGAGGCAGTTTTTGCCGTTTATGAATAATACACTTTTCTCCCAATTCCAGTATTCATTGAATCAACGCGAATTGATGCCTAGATGGTGGTAGGTTTGCGAACCTCAACAGGATTTAGAAGATCATTGCTGGTAGTCGTGCGCGATCTCAACAGTTTTGATTTCTATCGGTTACTTTTAATTACCTTCCGCTACATCGCTTGGTATCGAGCCGAATCTTCCTTTTCATCATGGTTGGCGGCAAAGTAATGTAGCGACAACGTGTGGAAGAAATCTATGAGCGTGATGATGCGGCTCAACTGGAACAACGGATTAGACAGATGGTGGATGCGAAGATGGAGCAGATGATGTTGGTTTTAACCGAGAGGATGGCAGAGATGATTGGAAACCTGCATAGGCGAGGAACGTCGGAACCACAAAATCAGAACGGACAGGAAGATGGGATAGGAGGCGGCATGATGGGAGAGACGATGGTGGGGAGTTCTACGAGGGCATTCAACAGATCGTCGTAGAGACCACGGGCCCCGCGCGTAAGACGTGAGGCGATGGGAGATGGGTATGCGCACTGAAATACCTGAATTTCACGGTAGCCTCCAGGCGGACGAATTCCTTGATTGGTTGGCAACTACGGAGGAGATTTTGGAGTTTAAGCTAGTGCCGGAGATTAGACGGGTGGCTCTTGTCGCAACTAGGCTGCGGGGACGGGCGACGGCTTGGTTGCAACAATTAAAGACCACACGCAACAGACTCGGTAAGTCAAAAATTACAGATTGGGAGAAGATGAAGAAGCACCGGCGTGCTGCGTTCTTGCCACATAATTACCAACGGCTCTTGTACCAGCGGTTGCAGAACTTGAGGCAGGGATCCAAGTCGGTGGATGATTATACCACTGATTTTTATCAATTGCTGGCTAGGAATGATGTTCAGGAAACAAAAGAGCAATTGGAGGCACGGTACATTGGAGGGTTGAGGGCTCTGATTCAGGATACTCTTAACATGCTAGACCTCTAACGATGTCGGCCCGGTGCATCAGAGGGCTTTGGTGATCGAAAAAAGCGCGACGTGTGAATTTTGGTGGGGGTAGTATCAAGACAAATACCACCAACGTTAATAGCAAGAAGCGGTGGCGGAACCGCTGGCGTGTTGTCGGTAGTCGATCCAGTAGAGGGCCGAGCGAGTACTATGAAGTGTTTTACTGCTCAAGGGAAATTGGGCATAGGCAATCAGAATGTAAAAAAACGGGTAAAAGAGCACTGTTTGCTGAAGTCGAGGAAGAGCAGGAAGACGACGATGTTGTAATCACAAATAACCCGATGTTCGATGCACCTCAGGAAGATGAAGAGATTGTCGCAGGTGACGTAGGGGTCGCATTGGTAGTGCGGAGATCGTACCTGACACCTAGGGGAAGTTCTGAAGATGACTAGTTGCGTAGCAATATTTTCCAGTCAACGTGCACCATTCTGGGCAAGGTCTGTCGTTTCGTGATTGATTCGGGTAGCTGCGAAAACATAATTTCACGGGAGGCAGTGCAGAAACTCAATATGAAAACGGAAAAACACCCCAAGCCCTACAAGCTAGCCTGGCTCAAGAAAGGAGGAGAGGTAATCTGCTTGTTTACGCAGCGCGCCTTGTTTCTTTTTCGATTGGGTCAAAATATAGGGATGCTGTGTGGTGTGATGTAGTAGCTATGGATGCTTGTCATTTGTTGTTGGGACGACCCTGGCAGTTTGATAAGAGGGTGGTTCATGACGGATGGGCCAATACTTATAGCTTTGTAGCAGATGGGACCAAAATTACGCTCGTACCCAGTAAACCGGTTGACGTGAAACCCAATTAAGCCAGTACGAGTAAGAGCTTGTTGACCCAGTTTAATGCAGAATTACAGGAAGGTGAGATGGTGTTTGTGTTGTTTGGAAAAGAAACAGCTGACCCGGTACCAATCCCGGAGCCTGTATTATCCAGTGTCTTCCCAGATGAACTACCTGAGGGACTCCCACCTCTCTGTGACATACAGCACCATATAGACCTGGTTCCCGGAGCGGCACTACCTAATAAGCCTCACTACAGGATGAGCCCTAGTGAACATGAGGAGTTACGGAGGCAGGTAGAAGAGTTGTTGGCTATGGGGTAGATTACGGAGAGTATGAGTCCATGTGTTGTTCCTGCTCTGCTAACGCCAAGAAAAGATGGGACTTGGCGTATGTGTGTGGACAGTAGAGCCATCAACAAGATTACTGTAGGTATCGGTTCCCGATTCCGAGGCTGGATGACTTACTAGATCAGATCAACGGGGCCATTATCTTTACAAAGCTAGATTTGAAGAGTGGGTACTACCAGATTCGAGTTCGGCCTGGGGACTAATGGAAAACAACATTTAAGACTCGAGAGGGCTTGTATGAGTGGCTTGTGATGCCCTTCGGATTGTCTAATGCGCCGAGCACCTTCATGCGAGTGATGAACCAGTTGTTGCGGCCCTTCATTGGTAAGTTCGTAGTGGTTTACTTCGATGATATCCTGATATATAGCAGCAGCCATGAAGAACACTTGCAGCACGTGCGGGAAGTTCTAACTGTGCTCCAGCGAGAACAGTTTTATGCAGTAAAACAAAAGTGTGTGTTTATGGCTTCGTCTGTGTTATTCTTGGGTTATGTGGTTTTAGCCGAAGGGTTACGGGTGGATGAGGCGAAAGTGGCAGCAGTGCAAAACTGGCCCCGACCAACCACCATCACTGAGGTTCGAAGTTTCCATGGTCCGCCTCCTTTACAGCTTTTATTCTCCACTTTAGTAGTATTATGGCGCCGGATGGCGAATGCATGAAGGGCAGAAATTTCAAGGTGGACGATGAAGCGAGGAGGAGGTATTTCGACCGATTAAGAACGCCTTACCACGGCACCCATTCTAGTGTTACAGATTTCGCACAACCTGAGCTACACACCGATGCTTCAAAGGTTGGGATTGAGCTGATGTTGAGTCGGCATGGCGAGCCGGTAGCATACTTCAGTGAGAAGTTATCAGGCGCTAAAACTCGCTACAACACTTATGATGTCGAATTCTATGAAGTGGTGCAAGCTATCAAACACTGGAGGCATTACCTGTTCCATCGCGAGTTCGTCTTGTACACTGATCATGACTCCTTGAGACACCTTCATCGACAGGACAAGGTCTCTCCACGACACGCACGGTGGGTTGCCTACCTGGAAAAATTCACATTTGTTGTTAAGCACAAGGCAGGGGTCACTAATCGGGTCGCAGATGCTTTGAGTCGCAAAAGCAACTTTCTGGATACCATGAGGGTTGAAGTGCCAGGATTTGACTCCTTCCGTGAATTAGTCGCTGCTGACCCGTACTTCGTAACAGTACTTCAACGCATTGAAGAGGGCCGCCAATCTGACTTCTTACTGCATGACGGGTTCTTATTCAAGGGTAATCAGCTTTGCATTCTTGAGTGTAGTCTGCGGTTGAAGATAATTTAGGAACTCCATGGTGAGGGACACGTTGGCAGGGATAGGACATTGCAGCTTGCCCAAGCATCTTACTTCTGGCCCAGTATGCGCAGAGACGTTGAGCGCTACGTGCAACGTTGTCGGATTTGTCAAGTTTCTAAAGGGGCTGCCACCAATGCCGGTTTGTATATGCCCCTTCCAGTCCCTTCTCAACCATGGGTGGACGTTAGCTGGGCTTTGTGTTGGGTCTGCCCCGAACACAGCGGGGTAATGATTCTATTTTCGTGGTCGTGGATCGTTTGTCCAAGATGGTCCACATCATTCCCTGCAAGAAGACTACAGATGCTATCAATGTTGCTCAATTGTTCTTCCATGAGATTTAACGCTTACATAGGTTGCCTACGCCCATTGTTTCGGATAGGGATACTCGGTTCCTTAGTCACTTTTGGCGCAGCCTATGGAGAATGGTGAATACGCGACTCGATTTCAGCAGTGCTTACCACCCATAAAAAGACGGGCAAACTGAGGTCGTCAACAGATCGCTTGGTAATCTTCTACGTTGTTTGGTTTGGGAGCATACTAAAGGTTGGGATCAGAAACTGTGTCAGGCAGAGTTTTCTCACAGCCATGTGGTTAATCGAAGTATAGGGTTCAGCCCATTCCAGGTGGTTTATTCAGTTCCGCCCAAAGGACCACTTGACCTATTGACGCTGCCAACCAAAGGGAAGGTTCACAGTAAGGCCGTAGACTTCGTGGAAGGGCTAGTCGATGTTCATCGCAGCCAGAATAACCTAGAGGCAGCAAACGCCAAGTACAAGCAAGCAGCCGATCAGAAGCGCAGGCATGTTGAGTTCCGAGTTGGGGATTTTGTGTGGGCTGTATTGACCAAGGATCGTGTCCCAGCTGGGGCGTATAACAAGTTGTGTGCCAAGAAGATTGGTCCGGTGGAGATCATTGAAAAAATGAACCCCAATGCTTATCGTTTGAAGCTGCCAAGTCACATCCGTACTGCAGATGTGTTTAATGTCAAGCACTTACTTCCTTTTCATGGGGACTCGTCTGATGATGATGCTATTCGTAATTCGAGGTCGAATTTTGTTCAGCCTGGGGGGAATGATGCAGGCAGTCTCGCACTGGATTATCTCGACCGTTTGGACCGGGTGCGAAAAGGGCATAACTTTTGACTCGTGGTGAGTTACGGGCCCGCAAAGCATATCAAATCGAAGTTCTCGGAAAGACGGCCAAAATCAATAGAGCCAAGCTCGGTTACGAACTGTTTTTAAGGCCAAAAAACTTCATTTAAATAGGGTTACGGGCCTTTGAAGTTTTTTTATTAGTTTCGGGTTTTTTTTTGTAATTTCGACAATTTATTGCTTTTAGGGTTTTGAGCATATTTAAACACTTTTAGGGTTGTTTAAGAGGCAGTTTTTGCCATTTATTAATAATACACTTTTCTCCCAATTCTGGTATTCATTGAATCAATGCGAATTGATGCCTAGATTGTGGTAGGTTTGCGAACCTCAACAGGATTTAGAAGAGCATTGCTGGTAGTCGTGCGCGATCTCAACAGTTTTGATTTCTATCAGTTACTTTTAATTACCTTCCGCTACATCACACATAAACAACATCAACCCAAACCCGATCATTGTAGGGTTTCAATCCAAGGCTCATTATCACATTATCGGCCTTACGACGACTCTGTTGAGTCTTTATACTACATTTCATTCCTTATGTGTTTCATAAATCCACACTTTAACATTTCATTAAAGTGTACAACAAAATCCCAATATTCATTCGGGATTGATTCCCAAGCCTAAAAATCCATAAAGTTCATCATAATCGTAATTCCATTTAAAGTTTGGAGACTATGCATTTCACAACATTAATCAAACGAAATCCAATTGTCGTAGTATTTCAACCCAAGTTCATTTAGTACATTATCGAACTTATAATAACTCCGTTGAGTCCAATCTACACTTTCCAAAATTTAGGGCATAGAAGCCATGGGCTACAATACCCTCCTATGATCATAACTAACATGATTGGCGAGATTCTCAAGCTCATTAAACCCATAAAATCCCAACAAATCACTTGGTTAGGCAACAAAGGGCAAATTCCCATTTTTGTGCATAAACTCATTTAGGTCGCTTCACCAATCATGCCCACAAAGCATGAATAATTCACATCAAACGGATTAATATACCATACTACACATGTATATTATACTAATCAAGGTTTTAAGCAAGTCTAACCAACCAAAATCAACATTTGGGTATATACCCATTCAAGTCACCTCACCAATCATGTTCACAATACTTGAATAAATCACATAGCAAGGATGAATAGGCTACTCTACACATGAATATCATGATAATCAAGGTCCCAATTAGGTTCATCCAAGCAAAATCAACATTTAGAAATCTAGGGTTCATGGCATCTCTAGAAAAGCCCTAAAAATGCACCCATTGACATCACATAGCACAAAGGTTGTTTTCCCTAGGGTCAATGGGGAAAAAATAAAGAGAAATAGGTGTAGTAACTTACCTCAAATCAGTCCCTTCAAGCCACAAATTCGGAATTCCAAGTGGTGGGTTTTGTTCTCCTCAATCTCCTTTTCAAATCTATGGAGTGGATTGTGAAATGGAGGCCCCAAGCTATGGATTCCAAGGGTTGGGCTCTCAAGAACCATAGAAACTCTTCTCTCAAGCTCTCCAGGAAGTCTCCCACGTTTTTTAGAAGTGGTAGGCAGAAAATGAAGGCTTAAATGGTGTGTTTGTGGTTTATGAGGGTTAGGAAGTAAGTGGGTTGATGTTTAAGTGGTAGGGTTGTTTCCCTCTAATTAACTACCTCTAATCCCTTCAAAAACTCAATTAAGTGTTTAGGACATGTCTTAGGGTAGTTAGGAGGGTTTAGGATTAGTTTAGGATGGGTTTGGGTGGGGATAGGATAGGCAACATAGCAAAACACATCAAAAATGCCGTAACAAGAATCTGCAGGCCATGCGCTCGCATGGGGTAAGGCAAAGCGACCGCATGGTCCCTATTTTACTGTGGCATCATTTTCTTGCAACCTTGTTCGGGTACGGTCCTTCCCGCATGTAACCGCAAGCCTTAAAGCATCAAAATGGCATATAATTCAACCCTTAAAGTCCTCAAACTGTAGGCTAAACCATCCAAGTCTCAAACCACTTTTAAAGTAGGTCTAAACTCCCATCATAAACAACACCCGAAACAACCCGGAGTGAAACCGGCGCAAGGCGTAACAACTTGCTAACGATACATCGAATGATACCACAAACCGACAGGCAACAACCCATGGTTATTAACACTTAAAAAGGCTATATAATAGGCCTGAATGCCTCTCAAATGATGAAAAAAATATAGGAGAAAAGGACTCCCGAAAGGCGACACGATCATCCGGCTCAATCTCAAACTACGCAATAAGGAGAATTGTTATCGTCGAAGCGTCAAAACCTCACAAGACTTAGAGAATGCATCCAACTAGAAGTCTACTACATCTAAACATGTTATTTAATCATCATGTAAATATCTAGGACCAAATCGAGGTCAGGAACGCGAAACGCAAGTAAACTCTCAATCGCGTCGCATTTCGACTATCGTCGAGTTACGACTTGTGACTTTAGCAAGTCCACAACTATATGGCATCTCTTAAAAGTATTTCGGTCTTAATGTGGTCTCTCATACACATCTAGACTCTCTCACAAACCCAACGACCAATCAACCAAAGAAGAAATGCGAGCATTGCACGCAATTCAAACTAACCGGGAATCGGGGTCTTACATCCTCTCCCCCTCAAAAAGAATTCGTCCCGAATTCTAAACCGTGACACAAACCAATGTCGAGTCATCACTCAACCACAAATACCCACACACAACTACGGTGTCTCTCAATTCCGAGTGAACCCTCAATGTCCAAAACCATAAATCTAGACTCAATCTCCGAGTCTACCATCACAATAACTCAAATAAACACGTGAGGATCAAACTACCATGATCTAAATTCAGGTCTCAGGACCTCTCAATAGGCACAACCACATTAAACTCTTAAGCTTGGAAATAATATGACTCAAACTTGAGTCGTGAAAACACATACGAACAATACTAAACCAATTTTGTATACAAACCTCAATGTTCAACATGGAAACAAGTTCAAGCATACCATAAACATTCAACTACTGAAACTATTTGTCTCAGGGCACACCATGAAAATCACGCATAAAAGATCTTAAGTTACAAGAAGTAATAATTTCCTATAGAGCCATTCTCAACCAATTTAGAGGCAATCAAGTTGACATTTCAAGCCATGCAAATCATACTCGCGATCTCCCTATCGCGGGTAAGAACACATAAGAGGACAATAATGAAATGTTTTGAAAATACTTTCCATTTCTGTCCATTCCATTTGGTAAGTGGTTTAGTCAATTTCTAACCTACTCGCTAGCAATCCTAGTCCACCAATGAACCTCTTTTGATCACCAATTTAGGGTACCGGCTAAATTGGATTTCAAAAGCTTTCGTTGCAAGGATGCGAAGGGTTATGAGAAAAATCTTAAGCATCCTTTGAACAGTCTCCTATGCTAATGAAATGAATGAGTAGGAGATAAGAATTATGAAATGAGAATTTAATAAACTACAATGTAGATGCATAAAGTAGGTGTTTCCTACAACTAATGCACATAACTGAATAAAATCAAGCCAAGTAACAAGGTCCATTACCTTGGCAAACAACAATCATATTTACCACAAAACTCGTGTACTTCGTACACACAACCAAGAAAACTCACTAGAAGTCACCACGAACTAACGTGGCTACTAATAGTCGTAGCGTCTATACTCCACAATTGCAACCTTTCTTATGCTATAGACCAAGTCTACAACCAGCGCATAATCTAAGCGTCTCCAAAACATCAACACCTTAATAATCGCGGTGAGACATCATACTTGTCTGCGCACTAAAATCAACCCATAAATCGCAACACTTAACCTTTGCACTTATCGAGTGTATCCTACTCGCATAATGACTATCAACAGTATATAATATTATACTATTCACCACTTAAAACATGACTCCATAGGATATACAAGTATCATGTCAAACCAATAAGTATCATCATACAATTCATGCTTCATATATATATATATATATATATATATACATATATATACATATATGCATACCCCAGCTCATAATGCAGGCCTTCAAAACTGCAACCCCATGATACCATTGATTACTATCGTCGTAACATAAATTCATTCCCAATGCTCTTTATGTACAGTACAGTCCTATATATATATAGACTACACAAGAATCTACAAACCATGTGTGATTACCTATCGGCAATTCACAAATCAAACAATTTCACATACCAACACCACATTAGGGCTTTATCCCCAATCAAACAATAAACCAATAATATTCAATATACAATGTAATGTATGTATGAATGCACATGAGCTACCGATAAGACGTGTACTCATAATAACAATAATAGTAGCAACGGTATAATATATATACGAGAACATACCTTCCTATTCGGATAGGTTTCAAAACACCGCAATGGCCAACCGCCACGCGTACACGACCTCAAACTCTAGGCCGACCATCACCATCTCTCTTGGAGCCCCAAGATTGTCGACTAGTACTCCCAGACCGATTAACCCTCATCTTCAGGCAATCTTTACGGACATGATCACCGCCACAAGTGAAGCACTTTTCTGCTTTGCCCTAACATCTGTTCTTGGCGTGTCCCGTCCTAATACAAAAATTACATATCAACTCACCGCCTCGTCGTCTCCGACTATAGGTAGCAACATCACTCCGTCTACCAGATCGTACATTTTCGTGACTAACTGCCTGAGATGCTACCTGCCCTCTAATACCATCACCACTCTTAATGGTCTTCCAGGTTCTCTTTTGAGCGTACTCCTCGATGTCCAACTCCATCGTATACGCATGATTCACAGCATCTCGGTACTCCATGAGCTGTAATGGGATAAGCTGCCTGCGATACTTCATCCTTAGCCCCTTTACAAATCGATGGGCCTTCTTAGCTTCATCTGGTACTATGTGACTACAATAATGAGCCAATTCTGTGAACTTCGCTGAATACTGAGCCACAATCATATCTCCTTGTTCTAGTGCAAGGAATTTCATCTCTCTTCTTTCCCGAACCACTGCCGAAATATACTGTGCCCTAAACTCCATTATGAAATTTTCCCACACTTGAGGCACTCCATGGTGTCTCCAACTATCTCGTAATACATGCCACCAATGGTCAGCCGTACCACTCAACTTAAACACTGCTAGGGTCACCATCTCTTCTGATAGACAACCCATAACTGTAAAGATCTTCTGCATGCTTTCTAACGAATGTTCTTCTTTAGAAGTGTCAGACTCTCCATCGAAGCTCTCAGGTTTCAAACTCAAGAATCTCCCAAGTATAGTGGGATCGTCTTCCCCTCTAAATATTTATTGAGGAGTCACATGCGGATCATTAACGTTATCCCCTCTCTCATTACCACGAGCGGTACTCAAACGAGGTCTACTGGAACTAGCTCCACGCCAAGCTCCTGACATAATATACCTACAAGGAACACTCGACGTTAAAAATCTTAACAATAAACCCAACCCAACTAGGCCAAGGAACCTATCCTGGCGAAATAGCTAACCAATATCTCTGATACCAACTGTGACGACCCGACCCGAATTTCCATACGAAATCCCAAAGTCGCTCCATCAAGACAAGCTAAGAGACATACAAACACCTGCTAAGCATAATGGTGCGAGACAAGAGATGAGCCATAAAGCTCGAAACAGGAACGTAAAGCCATAACGGCGATACGAAATAATAAAACTAAAACCTGCGGAAGCAAAAACAAAATCGGACCCGAGCTAACAAGCTCACAAATAAAAACAACCAAGGAGATAGTCAATCTCTCGGACCAAAAATTCGACACACGTGACGTAACATTAGATACGTTCAACAAACCATCGGCATCCAAGGGCCGGCAAACCAACAAAATCCCAACCTGATAAACAACCACTCAACGACAATAACATGCCGGAGGGACAATTCATCTACAATAATATTATTTCAAATGCTATACCACCAACCAAGATCTCATGACTAAAGCTGTCGGAGATAGAAACAAAAATAATACAGTGCCGGTAAACGAGCCACATTTGCTCGAAATGAAAACGGAAATAACTTCTAAAAGATACAACAACTCGGCTATATTAGCCGGCTCCCAAATACTTAACAATAAAATAATAACATAAACTACCCCAGTAAAGTCTATCTAACTTTACATCCGTGTCTCACAAACAAATACAAAAATAATAATAATAACTCCAAGCTTATTGTTTTTCGCCTTCATGCCGCCGGACGGCGTAGGCGTGGCGGCTACTACTTCGGCTGGGCCTTCATCAGCGTCGGCCAGTGCTCCTTCGGCCCCCATGTCATCGGCTCCACCAGGTCCAACATCAACCGTTCCCAAAACTTACGCCAACATTGTTGGAAACCCTAAGCAGTTTGTGGGAAAGGCTGCGCAAGTGCTACAAGCCATCCCATTAGCACCAAGAAACCAAACCACTTTCAATGGTGAGCCAGGGTGTATCTTCACCCCGTTGGAGATGGAAACAGCCGACAAGCAATTCTCCAATACTATGGTCTTAAAGTTCTCGGCGGGACGCCCATCGATCCATGCTATACGGGAGGATATTGCGAAATCATGGAAGTTGAATGGCCCCTTTGTTGTCGGTCTGTTAGACCCGCGCCATGTAATGGTACACCTTTCTTCTTCAGAGGATCTTGTCTTAGCCCTCTCCAAAGAGTCACACATGATTCAATCGAGTATGTTCCGTTCTTTCCGCTGGTCGCCGGATTTCTCTTTCCGTAAGGATTCCACGAAGGTGGCAGTTTGGGTGAGGCTCCATCAACTCCCCCTGACGTATTTTAACCCGTCCTTTCTGCAATGCATAGGCAACTCTCTGGGTAAATTTCTGAGGGCGGATGATCAAACGCTTACTTTGGTACGACCTATGTTCGCTCGGATATGTGTAGAGATGGACGTATCGGAGAAACTTCCGTCTCGTTTCTGGATTGGTACAAGTAAAGATGATGGATTCTGGCAATCCCTAGAATTTGAAGGAAATATCAATTTTTGTGTTGGTTGTGGTTTGCTTGGTCATACCAAGGAGTTCTGTCGTAAAGGTTTTAAACGAACTCATAAGGTTCAATCCGAACAACCTGTTGGTGTTAAACATCCACAAAACGGTAGTGGCCCTCAGCCGCGGAATGTTGCTAAAGGAAAAGAGGTTTTGGTGGATTCCACACCTAAGGATTCTCCTAGCTTGTTTGGAGCAGCGGCAGCAAAGGATAAGAAGTGGGTTCCAGTAACAAAGGCTGATAATATCAACAAGGAAGCTTCTCCATCGATGGACACGGATACACAAGATTTACACCCGGGGGGTCAGGTTCGTGAGTCTAGCTCTTGTAAAGCTCCACGAACGGAAAACAGAAAGGGTGAGGAGTCGGGTATCCCACAATCAGTTGGTGTCACTGTTTGTAATTCTTTTGAGGCTTTAGGGGATTTAGACGAGGACATGGAGACCACTTCTGTGCAAGATGCGAAAGGGGAGGGGCACATGAATGTCAATTGCCATGAATGGCATAATGTATGGAAGGATGTACCACATCGCTCCCCAGAATTTGAGAGACGGGCCTTATCGGTTAATGGTGATAAAGAGTCAAATATGGTAGATCTAACAACCCCGATGACGGATTGGGACATGTCGGTGGTCAAAATTCGGCCCTCTTTTATTCAGTACTGCGAAAATCTGAATAAACATCGGAAGAAAGTATCTTTTGCGCAGCAAAACATTCGAGTGACAAGGGCTTCTGCCAAAGCCCAAAATAAATCATCCCAATAATTTTATGACGATATTCATATGGAATGCTAGAGGCGTGTGTAATAAACGCACGAGGAATTATATTCGGATGATTAAGAGATAGCATAGCCCCTTTCTTTGTGCCCTTCTAGAACCTAAAGCCTCGGGGGATCGGTTGAATTTAATTTGTCGGAAATTACGTTTCTCAGATAGCTTGCATGTTAATCCAGTTAATCACCACATTTGGCTGTTATGGAATGATAATGTGGAGGTTAATCTCTTAGCTAGCTCAAATCAATTTATTACTGTGCATGTGAAAGTAGAGCATCTTTTTGAGGCTAATGTGAGTTTCATTTATGCCAAGTGTACAAAGGAGGAAAGAAAGGAATTGTGGGCAGATTTAATAAATTTCTCTAATCAGTCCACTAACCGTGGTTGGTAGGAGGAGATTTTAACGTCATAGCACATTCAGATGAGAAGCTCGGAGGAGCCCCGTGCGACCTTCGTGAATTAGATGATTTTAACAATTTTATTGCGCAAGCAGGTTTGGACGATGTGGGATACGAAGGGAGTCGCTATACCTGGTGTAACAATCAGGAAGGTCTTCATCGGATTTGGAAAAGGTTAGATAGAGTTTTGGTTAATGGGACTTTCAAAATTAAATATACGTGGTTACGGGTGAAACATTTAGCAACAGTGGACTCGGATCATGCGCCGTTATTGGTGGAATTACCTTCTGGAGAAAAACCGAAGAGTAATTTTAAATTCCTTCGTATATGGGTGGATCATCCTTCCTTTTTATCCTTTGTGGAGAATCAATGGAGTCGGCCTGTTTATGGTACCGCGATGGATGTTTTGTTCAAGAAACTTCAGCTTTTACGAACAGCGCTGAAGCATTGGAATTGGGAGGTTTTTGGTCACGTTCAACGTAAGATGGAGAGTTGTCAGGATGAGATACTTCGTTTAGATCTCTTAGTCCAGCAAACCGGGAATTCGAATCATGTCGAGCAGTTGGTAGGCGCTCGGCAAAATCTGGATCAACTTCTAAAATGGGAGGAAGAGCTGGCTGCTATGAATGCTAGGCAACTTTGGTTACGGGATGGTGATAGGAACACAACTTACTTTCACGCATGCATGAAAGATAGATCTCGTCGAAAACTTGTACGCCTTCGTTTGGAGGATGGCTCCTTGAGCGCTGACGCTAATCAAATTGGTAAGTTGGCATTAGATTATTTTATGGATCTCTTTACTTCTAAGTCTCACTCAGTGGATGAGTCTCTTTTTAGTAACATTCAACAGAAAGTCTCCCGATCAGATAATGAGAATTTAGTTCGCAGCCCGTCAGAAGAGGAGATTTGGAATGCCGTGAAAGTTTTGAATCCTGATAGTGCGCCGGGCGCGGATGGGTATACTGGTTGGTTTTATCAAAGCTGTTGGCATATAGTTAAATATGATGTTATTGCTGCGGTTAGAGAATTTTTTGATGGGAAGTCTCTGCATAGAGGTATTACAGCGACAACTTTGGTGTTAATTCCTAAAATTGATGACCCAGAGACACTCAGCGATTTGCGCCCTATCAGTCTTTGTAACTTTTCTTGTAAGATTATTTCCAGAATAATTGCAACTCGTCTTGCCGATAAACTCCCAGATCTTATTTCTCAAGAGCAGTCGGCTTTGTGCAAGGCCGCAGCATACAGGAAAATATTTTACTAGCAAATGAGCTTGTGCAAAGAATCAACAGGAAAGTTAGGGGAGGAAATGTCATTTTTAAGTTGGACATGTCGAAGGCCTATGACAGGTTGGAGTGGGACTTCCTTCTTCGTACTCTACAAGCCTTTGGTTTCAATGCCTCTTTTTGTAATTTAATTCAGCAGCTCATCGGCAATATTTGGTACTCCCTTCGTATCAATGGCACTTCAAATGGTTTTTTTCATTCCACGAGGGGAGTGAGGCAAGGGGATCCTCTTTCTCCCTTACTGTTCATTTTGGCTCAAGAAATTCTCTCCATTAACATTAATAGGGCTGTAAGGGATGGTTTGGTTCAACCTTTCCAACATGGGCGGGGTGGTTTGGTGCTCTCTCATTTATTGTATGCAGATGACATGCTCTTGTTTTGCAACGTGAGTAAGTCTTCTATCTTGGGTCTTCGGAAAGTTCTCACGGTTTATGAGCAAAGCTCCGGCCAATTTATAAACATGCAAAAGAGCGGTTTTTATGTTTCTCGACACAGATCATACAGGTCCAATCAACGTATTACTCAATGGACAGGTTGCTCAATGCGTGCTTGGCCGATGAAATATTTGGGGTTACCGATTTATGTGGGGCGGACGAAGTGCATTTATTTTGAAGATCTTGTGCATCGGTTGTCTAAACGGGTCAATGGATGGAGTGCGAAAATGCTATCTTTTGGGGCTAAGCTCACTTTGATAAAGTCAATTCTTTGTAGTATTCCTGTTTACGCCATGGCGGCGCTCACTATTCAACTTCGAATTTTATCTCGCCTAGAGAGATTGATGGCAGACTTCCTTTGGAGCTCAAGGGGGGAGCAAAGAACTCATTGGGTGGCGTGGTCGAAAGTTTGTAGGCCTATGGATGAGGGAGGTTTGGGAATTCGAACATTTGCTCAGGTCATGCATTCGATGCATGCTAAGCTTGCATGGCGCGCGATCCAGAATCAAAGCCTTTGGGCTAAGTTTTGTAATGCCAAATATGGGATGTCTCGAGGCGGTTCGGACTCCAAGCGGCTACGATTGCTTGGAAGGCAATTTATGATCATATTCCTCAGGTTTTGCATTGCAGTAGATGGATAGTTGGATGTGGCAATATTTCGTTTTGGGATACGAACTGGTGCGGTGTTCGTTTAGAGGGACCTTTGCCTATGGACATTAATTTATCGGTCAGAAGTGCCTTAAATAATATAGAAGATTATTACGTCTAATAGAGCCGGATATGCATGATTACGTAAGTCGGGTGAGATCTTTGTGATGGGACTCGGATAAGCGATATGCACGTTGACTACGACGGTGAGTTTCGGGTAGCGACCCTCATTGGAATTTTAGAAGGCACCGAGATCTGTTTTACGATGGGCAAAAAGATATGGCAACCGTGGCTTCCGTTGAAGGTAAGCGGCTTTGTTTGGCGCTTATTTCACGATCTTTGTTCCTGTAGATGTCAAGATTCAATCTCGGAGGATTACTTTGGCTTCAAAATGTGTTTGTTGTCTGTCCAATTCAAGCTGCGAATCGTTATACATCTTTTGTGTGCACTCGAAATCGCTAAAGCGATTTGGTCCAAGTTTGTCTTTGCGGTTTTGAAGGGCTCTTCATACAACTCTTTTTTGCATCTGTTCGAGACTGGCTAAAGGTTCAACGCGATCGGTTGGGTGCTTGTCTTACGGGAGTCTTCATGTTCTCTTGTTGGGAGTTATGGAAAGCCGATGTCGTGCTCACTTTGACGGTATCCCCATGGATGTGACTTATATTTATAAGCGAGGTTCTAATGAGTTTGAGAGACATTGGTTTGGTGTTTCATCCTAAGTCTCGCTAGTGGCCGAGAGCATGCTTAGCTTTGGAATCTCTCAGATTAATGTGTTCTGATTCCTCATCGCTCGAGGCAAATGGGTTAGATGGATACCTCTGATACAAATGGCTTTAAACTTAATACGATGGGTCATCGAGGAATGGCTTTTGTTCGGTGGTGGGGTGATTCGGGATTCGCAGGGGAGATTTTATCTCGCCTTCTCCAATTTTTATGGAAGGGGATCTAATATGAAGGCGAAATCTTGGCCCTTCGAGATGGTTTGGCCATTATGTAAATCGTTTGGGACGTAAATGCGTGATTGTGGAATCGATTCTAAAGTCGCCGTTGAAGTAATAGTTCAAAATCATTCGGCCCCTTGGGAATACACTTATGAGCTCCGTTCGTGTCATACTTTGCTATCGAATATGATTTGTGTCATGTTTTTCGCGAACGAGAATAAAGTGGTCGATCAACTTCTTTAGCGAAGCCCATACTCATCGGACTTTCAAAAATTTCAATCGGTTTGCTTCGCTATCTAGGGAGTCAAAACATTTGTTCTGAGATGGATAGACATGGTTTTTATAATTTCCGTTATGGGTGCATCTAGTTTTTTAGATAGTTTACGTTGGTTTGTAAATTCGGATTTTATAGAGGTAAGGCTCCTCCGTCCTCCCTTTTTAGGGCAAGGCTGGTTGTCCCCCTCAAGTTTGTTTTTACTTTCTTATAAATAAAATCCACAGGGTGCCATCCCTGTTTCCTTAAAAAAAAAATAAAAAAAAAATAAAAAAAACTCCAAGCTTATTGCCTGGAAGACCACCTGCTAGAAATCGCTATCCAAAGTCGCCGCGCGTACTAACGGGATCACTGCACGCACTAGGGAAAAACAACCACATGGAGTGAGTCATAATGACCCACTAAGTTACTAAATGCAATTGTATGGCATATTATGTCATTGCATGGCATAATGCACAAGCATATATAAGAAACATGGTATCATGCTAGTATACCAACAAGAAACATGTACTTAATTATCAAAGAACATAAACTCACATAAACCATGTAGCATAATGTCTTTCATATAAATGCTCGTAATTAAACACGTGTAACAAGAAACGTAAATCGAACCGTTACAACCAAATCTGGGTCCAACACCCAACCAAACTTACCATGGGATCCATCCTCAAACCAAAATCTGGGTTCAACACCCAACCAATCATACCTTGGGTTTCATCCCCAAATAATCACAATTCATCAGTTTTCCTTCAATGAGTACTCGTTACATTCATCCAACCTAGGATGCGAAATGAGAGCTCAATGTCAGGCTATATGGCATAACTCGAGATCACATCCCACTATTGGCCAAATAGTGAGGAGAAAGGGAACCAATGCAACGATTCATAGCGATTGTTTCCAAAGACTATGAATCGTCCCATTGCCGACACTACGACCAAACCCACCAGCTGGACTTAAACCAAAATGCTCAAGTAGATATTTACTTGCATAAACCAATGAGACCAACTTTATTAATATCGGGCTCATTAAATAATGTAGGACATAATGCTCTACAACATCTCATAAACCATGCACATATTTTCATATAAACAAGTAGGACATAATGCTCTACGAAATCTCATGAACAATGCATATATTTGCATATGACCAACATGTTCAACTAACTTACATGTTTAGTTCAAGAACCACATATTGAGGTACTCATTTTTTTTTTAAAGAAGTAGGGACGGCACCCTGCGGGATTTTATTAAAATAAAGAAAAGAAGAACAGACTTGAGGGGGACAACCAGCCTTGCCCTTATAATGGGAGGACAGAAGAGCCTAACCTCGAAAAGGAAATACAAAAATCAAACTAGAGCATAAACTAGAGCATAACTAATGATTACGGAAAGAACATAAACCTAGAGCATCATGTTGAAGCGCCCTTCTAACCTCCCCCGGAAGTTGATGAACCATCGTATAATTCTTGGCTATTCTATTACCATGAGCAGAGGCCGCTAAACGATCTGCAACAGAATTGCCTTCACGATGCACATGCTTAATTTCCTTATCGCCCAAAAGAAACTTACAACGTCTGAGATCATAAATGAACATCCAAGGGCAGCCATGCGTGCCTTTAATAGCAGAGACTACAACCAAAGAGTCAACTTCCACCAAGATTTGATCATAATTCATCTCACGACACAGCAACAAACCATCATGAAGAGCCCGAAATTCAGCATAAGTATTAGAGCACGTACCATAAAACCGTGAAAAACCACAAATAAAGAGACCTCGAGAATCACGAATGACTCCCCCACCTGTAGCAATGCCATCCTTAGACGATCCATCCGTGTTTAGTTTAAAGTAATTTAGAGCTGGAGGTTGCCATTGAATCCAAGAGCCAATTGAGGTATTTATCCTTTTAATCTGAATACCCAAAGTTTGTAATCCTAGAATTCTAGAGTCGATCGGTTGCTTTCGGTTGAAAGGCCCACAAAGTGTCTTTCAAACCTTTCAAAATCTGATTATAAATCCATTCAGCAGACATAGGAGTGCCTTCAAAAGTAGCCATACATCTCGCTCTCCAAATATACCAGCATGCGTATAGAGGAATGCCTACTTGAATAGCCCCATATTGATTGCGTACTGAAATTCCCGCGAGCCATATACGAAACAAATGCTCAATAGAAGAATAAGAGCTTATTTTATTGAATGGACGAGCTAGCTTTGACCATAAATCCCGAGCCACTTCAGATTGTAAAAAGAGATGCTCAACAGATTCTCTATCTGGGTCACGAGTACAACAAACACACCGAGAAACCACGGGAACCTGTTTGGACTGAAGCCATAAATCCACCGGAATAGCTGCATAAAAAAGTTTCCAGCCCAAGGCACTTACTTTGGAGGGAATCCAAGGTTGCCAAATTCGACGAGCCTAGAAGAGAGTGGGATCATGACGACGACATAAGTCCCAATAAACTTTCGTAACAAACTGGCCAGAAGTAGTCTTACAATACACCAGTCTGTCACGAACATTATCCAAGAGCTGAATATTAGTAATGACAGTATGATGTTGAGTAGGAATAACATTCAACAAATGAGGAAGCTGCGAAATCGCTTGTTTTACTGACAAATGAGGTACTCATTATTCCTCGAGTCATCACCCAAATCAAGGATAGCATATAAGCTTAATAAATCATAATATGAGGTCTACAATAATCCTCCACTAAAAATCAAACCAAAGACTACTACATTAGTCTAAGAATATCTACAACTCAAGACTTAATATTTTAGTCTTTATTTTAAGCACACCAGACTCAATCATAGTCCTAATTGTCGTATATAATTGACATCTCTAATACCATACTCAAGAAACTCATGACTACTCCGTAGTCACTTTCTCACAAGTGGTTTTATATGCACGCGACCAAATTCTTTAAGTAGAGAATTCTTTCTTAATCATCTCTTAAATATACCCGAGACCATAGGTTGGTCTCAAATGCTCTGTGCCCTAACAAGCACGCTCAATATATATTCCAACTAAGTCACTATCTCATGAGTATCTCATTTGGACACAAAACGAGATGCATCGGTTGCACACAAACAACATCAACCAAAACCCGATCATTGTAGGGTTTCAATCCAAGGCTCATTATCACATTATTGGCCTTACGAAGACTCCGTTGAGTCTTTATACTACATTTCATTCCTTATGTGTTTCATAAATCCACACTTTAACATTTCATTAAAGTGTACAACAAAATCCCAATATTCATTCAGGTTTGATTCCCAAGCCTAAAAATCAATAAAGTTCATCATAATCATAATTCAATTTAAAGTTTGGAGACTATGTGTAAAACCCTGAATCATTGCTTTCTTGTTTCATGCATGAGTTCATACTTTCATAATCATCCTAAACATGTTAACTTAGCTCACTCACATGTTTAAAGTCAATGTCATGTTCATTGACGTCGTTTGAGATGCTCGTATGCACCTTTCCTTCACGAGATGCTTTGAAACTCAGGTTTGTGATTTATGTTGTAAACATATGGATGAATGTTAGAGGCCATTCATAACATCATTTTCATGCTTTAGATGTTTGTTGAATGCTAGTTGCATGGTCGGTTTGGTTGCTAGTTTGCTTCGAGTGTTAACCCTTCTCCGTTTGACTTTTTTGGTTGTTGTTCGGGAGTGTTCTGCCTAAGTTCTTGGCCATGTTTGAGTGAAGTTTGAACCCTTAATGTTTAGGTTATGATTTGTAGACTTTAAGGTTGAATTATATACCTTTTTGGCTTGGGAGGGCTTGAGGTTGCATGCGGGAGAGTACGGGACCGAGCAAGGAAGCAACAAAGGAGAGTATGGTGTGCATTAGGAGGATGCGCTCGCATCAAAGGGGGCCATGCGGTTACTGGTTACGGGATTTTCAGCCTATATCAACCCAATGTCCAACTTAACCCCAACCTAACCCATCCTAAATGACCCTAGTTCGTCCTACCTATCCCACTTGAATTGCATCTTCGACAAGTTGTGAGAGTTTTTAAGTGCATGGAAACCACTTGGCAAGTAGAGACATCCACATGCACAAACATGCATTGGACACTTCCTCCCACCCCACTTCAGCCAAAGATTAACCAAATACCTCCACTAAGCCATTCTCTTCAGTCAACCTCTCCAAAAAACGTGGCTGATCATTTCTCTAAGGTTAGAGAGGGTTTCTTGAAGGTTCGTGAGTGATCAACAATGGTGGCCAAGTCTTGAGGAAGCCATTTCTAAAACCCAACCATAGAAGAGAAGAGGAGGCCAAGGAGAACACATAACCACCTTTGCATGTTCATTTTGTTCAACTTGTAGGGCTGATTTAAGGTGAGTTACAACATCTCTTCTTATTTATTTTAGCCTCATTGACCCTAGGGAAAACAATCTTGCTATTTGAGGTCAATGAGAGCACTTAGGACTTTGTAGAGATGCCATGTTCTAGTATATGCTAAATGATGAATTTTTGGTTGGATGAGCATGTTATAAACCATGGTTATGATGTTATTCATGTGTAGTGATGCATGATAAATTAATCTATGTTGCCATTTAAGGTTAATGAGAGCCCTTAGGGTTTGTAGAGATGTCATGTTTCACTATATGCTAGATGATGAGTTTTTGGTTGGATGAACATGTTGTAAAGTATGATTATGATGATATTCATGTGTAGAGATATATGATGAATTATTCTATCTTGTTTGGTTAATTGTTGGGAGCATATTTGATTAAATGGTTAGACTCATATTTGATGAAATGGAAAGAATGAATATATATATCTAGTTTGTAACTTTTATTCTATGAGGACTAATTAATTGTTTGAGTGGGGTTTTATGGGTTTAATGACCTTAGTAAAAAAGGTTGTAAAGTATTATTATAATGATATTCATGGGTAGAGATATATGATAAATCATTCTATCTTGT
>JABEVN020002089.1:0-22592 GCA_013146195.2 Codonopsis lanceolata
ACACATTGGATGGGGGAGGAGTAGGCGGTGTAAAGGGGAAGGTGAGTTTGGATGAAGAAGGGTAAATTAGAAAGTTTAGTTTTTAGGGGGTCAACATATAGGATACGGGTCTGAATAGTGCGACTCATCTTAAAATCTCGCCAACCCAACCCAAATCTTTAAATCCTCATGATAGATCTTTAAGATACCCACCTTTTCTACCTTTCACAAGCCACCTACGACCACAAACCACCGACCAACCAATTATGCTTACGACTCGATCATTTAGAGAACATAACTACCATCTCCGACACACACCGGATCTATAATTCTCTCAACCATCATAACGTGGTGACCGAAGGTAGGAAGCTTTGCTAAAGATGGCGGATTAGAGATGATGTTGGAGGGACTAGAGATGAAAAACTTCATCGGAGGAGAGATAGACAACCTGAATTAGCTTAGGGTCTGAAGCTGCTGCTTGGGCGTGAGTATGAGAGAGAGAAAGATAATTGCGGTGATGGATTGCCTTGTATGGCTCGGTGGTCAAGGCCATAAGGAAAGTAAGGCCATGACCTTGGCCCCTAAAATACCTAATTTTTGGGACTCCTCACAAAACCATACACAATATTAAAAATAAATAAAAATTAAACGCTCTATTCTAATTTCTAAACAAAACTTCGTTTGTTTCACGGAAAATATTTTTTCATTTTCTATTTGTAACCTTTAGAAAATGTAGTCAACGTAAAAACTTTTCTGAATCAATGGAAAATGAAGTCTTCTTTTCAGGAAAATGACTTACTGATTCATTTTTTGTTAGTTATTTTACAAATGTTCGAGCACCCCTCATCCCCCTTCCAAAATTATAAATTATTTATAAATTATAAGTTTAAAAAATACTCACTACGCCATAAAATTATTGTCCACTCTATTATTTAGGGGCGTCCCAAATATTATCAATTTTCTTTTTTAAAACGTTTTTCCATATTAATTATCAATATTTTTATTTGTATTTGTGAAATTGAAAAAAGATGGACTTTATTGATTTGACACCATTAATGATAAAATTGATGGTACTGAAGGAACATTAGTTAAAGTTCAACACTATTTTATATTGAATATGATCATTAATATTATAATATATTTTTTGTATTTATTTATATATTGTTTTTCCAGTAACATTTTATATGTATCAAACAATCCGAAAATATTTTTCGACATATTTTCAAAATATTTACCAAACACATGAAAATGATTTTTTTTTCATTTTTAAATTATTTTCCGAAAATCATTTTTTCGAAAATTATTTTCCGTGAAACAAAAGGAGCCTTATGTCGAAGCATATATATGATAAATTTTAAGTTTTGGTTGGTAATTGGTGGTATTCTGATTGAAATTTAATTATTTGAACATACACTATTATATTAAAATAGAGAAATTGAGATTAATCATTAGTTTATTTTAATGAAAAATTGTACATATACTATAATTATATATTAAATAGAAAACTTGAATTCATTATTTTACTTGTACGTAAGCTTTGATCTTAATTATTATTATAGGTAGAAAAAATGTCATCACGAAAAAAAAAAAATCTAGTATAAAAAAAATGACATACTTAAGCTTTGTTTCTTATTTTTTTTTTATTTTATAAAAATGCTATAAAGGAAGGGCTATGTTCACTGTAATTAACCATGAGCCCCCAATTTCAAATGACCGACCCTGTTGGTGGTGATAGTTGTGGGAAAAATACTGTGTTAGCCCAGTTAGGAGCTTTGAAACGAAGACTCAATTAGAAGCTTTTAGATTATATAGATAGGGTAAAAAAGGCTTTGGATATTATCTAGAGACATATCTGCTTTGCAGAAGGAGACCCCAAGATTATTTTCGAAGAAGAAAATGTAAATGATGTTATTTGAATCCTTTAATTTAAAATTAAATTTCTAAATAAATATTATATTTTAATCACCCTTTATTTTAAATATTTTATAAAATAAACCCTTAAAGATCACGTAGACAGCCACATAATACACATCATTGCTCCGTGAATGAAGTTGGACGGAGACGAAACAAATTTGGACACATTTTATTCAAATTATTTTGTACATTTAGAATATTTTTCATCGAAATTGAATACATTAACAATATTTATAATATTGAAAATACAAGTTGTTTTGGTTTCTCCTACATTGATCTCAAAAGTAGCTTTCCCACTCTATAAAGTTTAAAGTTTAAACACAACACACTTTAAGACTTTATTTCAACAACGTTAAACCAAATAATATTAAATAACATTAACTTTAAAAATCAGCTGTAACTTGTAAGAAAGTACTAAAAGCATATAAATAGATTATCAAAAACCAATCATTACGAACCACTCAACACCCGTCTTCAACACTCCGGCACCGGGATATCCTCCTCAGCCGGCGGCGCCAAAACCCAGTTGCCTTTTCCATCGAGCATCATCCCTTTATTCTTCTCAACCCACCATGACCCAGGAACCATACACTCCTCTTTCAAAAACTCACTTGATTTATTCACCAATGCCAAACTCCTCTCCACCTTCAATTCAAATTCCCCTTCTTCCCCATTCCACCCCGCCACCACATGTAACATCGCCTGCAAGTTATGCCAATCGCTCGGATTCCTCGACTCCTTCAAACTCGGTGACTTCCGTGTATCGATAAACAGATCCGTACCGGAATTCACGAATCCCAATAACGGACTTGGGTAAAGCGGAATCAGGTCAATTTTATTCCGGACGTGTAAAATTTTGACATTTGAAAATTGCTTCAGTCTCTCATTGAATGCTTTGTTACCCACCTGTGGGGAACCAAATACAATGGCTGAAATCGGGATATCGGTAATCCCGTTTTCGGCCAGATCGAATGCGGCTAGAATAGACATGCTTGCCCCGAGGCTGTGGCCTGTGAAGGTTATGCTTAATTCCTCTTCTTTGTACTTGTCCACCAACTGTTTGATAAAAGTCATAAGCTGTGTCCTTGTGCTTTGTTTTGTGAAAGGAGAATTCGGGTCTTCAGAAGTGTAAAGAGTGAACCAACCGTGCATAACTTTCGGCACAGCTTCGTCGTCGTCGCTGTCGCTGTCCGAATCCCCTGAACCACCCAAGCAAGAGCAGAAAGTTGAATTGTGCTTTTGCTTTGTTGAACTTGAGACTTCTTGTTGTAAAAGCGGTTCGGCATTAGAAGGTAGCACTGATTCCTCGTTTTCTGTCAATGCTTTTGGTCGTAAAAGTGATTCAGCAGACTCGAGCCTGGGATTAAACACATTGATCCACTCGTAATTCCGAGTTGTTCCTCGTAATGCAACGTAGATTTCACGTCGGCCTAAATCTCTACTGACTTGGTCAGTAGTGGTGGCTATGTAGCCGAACCAATTAGACTCGCGGTCCCACGCCTCTCGCGAGAGGGAGCGGAGGATGAAGGCTTCGTGGAGCTCGACTTTAGCGGTGGTGTAGAGGAAAGCGGAGACTTGGTAATCGGAAGCTCTTTCAAACATGACTTTGTGAAAGAAGTCATTCTTGCCGTAGCGGCTGCTGCCACAGTATCTCGAGTTTTGGTCGTTGTTGAAGGCGTCGTAGGTGGCTTGACAGAAGTCGCCGCATCGGAGAATGAGGTTGCGGAGGTTGAAGTTGAGGGGATCAAGAAGTGATTCCCAGTTGTTGCTTCCTAGTAGTTGAGGCCAAGTTGGCTCTGCATGGTTTGTTGCCATGGTGGTGATTGGATAATAGATGACAAATGGATGGATTGGCTATGTCCTTATGAAATGTGAGTGAGATTTCTTCTTGTGAATGGTTAGATAGAGGAAAAGGGAAGGGATGAGGTTGGAGATTATTGACCCGGGAATGTGAGTTTTCTAATATTATGACCCGGCGACATTTCAAAGATTACATATTTCATTGTATTCTAGCTTTAAAGTTCACCAAATCATAGTCAAGTTGTGATGATAATTATTCATCTAGACGGTTGTAAATACTTGGGGGGCATATTCGGGAAAATAATTGATGTGTACGGTTCACCTACCTTCCCTTCTTTATTTTCTTTCGTTTCACACGTGTGTTCATGAGCCGAGCCAAACCAAACCAAGTTGAGTTTCGAAGGTTTAAGCTCGAGCTCGTGACACTTTGAGTTGAACTTAGGCTCCGTTTGTTTCACGGAAAATGACTTTCAGAAAACGTTTTCCTCATTTTCCGATGTTTGGTAACCTTAGGAAAATGTAGTCAACGTAAAAGCTTTTCCGAGTCAACGGAAAATGAAGCCTTTTTAAAAATGACTTACAGCATTCATTTTACGTAGAGTCATTTTCCAAAAGTTCGACACCTCTCTACCCCTTCCACAAGTACACATTCACTCAACAAATAAATATATTTAGAAATATAAATGGAGTTTGTGCACACTATTTATAAATTATAATTTTAATAAATACTCACTACGTCCTAAAATTAGTGTCAACTATATTATTTAGGGACGTTCCAAATATTGTTCATTTTCTTTTAATTTTTTTTTCATATCAATTGTCAATTTTTTTTATTTGTATTTTTAAGATTGAAAAAAGATATATGGACCTGATTAATTTGATACGACTAATGATAAATTGAGGTTACCGATGGAAAATTACTTAAATCTCAACACTATCTTATATTCAATATGAGCATTAATATTAGAATATACTTTTGTATTTATTTATATATTATTTTCCGTAGCATTTTCCGTACGTTTGCCAAACACCCGAAAATGTTTTCCGGCATATTTTCAAAAGATTTACCAAACACATGAAAACGAAATCTTTTCATTTTCCAGAAATCATTTTCCGGAAATCATTTTCTGGAAATCATTTTCCGTGAAAAAACGGAGCCTTAGCTTCAAATGAATATCGAGCCGTTCAGTTCGAGTGACGTCCCATACTCACGTTGTAATTTAATGGTAAAAATTTGGGTAAGATGATTTTACGAATATTTTTTTTCTAAACGAGTTATTTTTATCTGAATCATCGTGTATTAGTGAGTTGACATGTAAAAAAATAAAGCTTCATCTTACAAATAAAAATCCGTAAACCAGTCTTATAAAAATCGTATTTTACTTTACTTTTAATTACGAGTCAAAGGGCACACTAACCACGCTTCCAAATATCAATCAAAGGAAATCGTAGACTTATTGTATGATTGTGGACCATTTCCAAATATTAATCAATGGAATCATACACATATTGTGGGCCATGAGTTTTAACACGTTTTCATTCTCTTCGCTATAAATTCATTTTTTTTCCTTCTAAAGAAGCATAGAAAGGGATCGAATTTGAGACCTTACACTTTATAAAACCTCATGTTTATCATTGAACCACCCCTTAGAGGCCTATAAATTCGTATTTGTGTTTAGTTACATGTTACATGTATGAAATAGAGTAAGAATAATAGTGTACTAGTCTTTGTGCCCGTGCCTATGGCACAGCGCGAATAGGCGAGGATGTCAGTATTGGAACAGAGAGATTAAGATTGCAAGCCCTAGACTTGAAAATCAGTACTTGTGCGTGGAAGGGGGAAAGGGCTCTGCCAGATGTTGAATCAAGAAAAGGGACATGAGAGAGCTAGAAAAGAGAGAGATGGTTGTGAAGCGAGAAGGGAGTGGAAAGAAAGGGGAAGTTGGAGATCGGCAGGGAGAAGTGGGGGAGTTGGAGAGGGGTTGCATAACTGCTCTTTGCACATGTGAAATCTAGACGAAATTGGGACCGTAGGATATCGGTAAATGAATTGATCTCAGCCGCTCTTTATCTCAAGTCAATTGCGAGCGTGTTTCCCAAGCTGTATTATAATATAGATAGGTGCAAAATTTCCCGTGGGTCAATTATAGATCCCTCTTTCAATTTGCTGTATACAATATATGCTAAGGTTATTTTTAAATACCCGTTCCATATTCAGTTAAATCAATTAATAGTTGTTAATTTTAATTTAATTCAAATATCTATGATTCATTTTGAAATTTTCAATTCAATGGATACAATATATGTTCCCAGTGATAGGCATAGGACTTCACAAAGTATGAGGTCTCAGGTTCGATTCCTTCTCATACCCCCTTAAAAAAATATATATATATTGAAGTTATAATCTAGTTAAACATGTACATGCTAAGGTTGGACCACCAAATGACCTGGTGTTACCTTTCACTTTGGTCCTACTATTTTTAGTTACTATGTTGTTAATTAGTTTTCTAATAGCTGTCTTGTTTTGATTAAAATGATCTTAGCACGTGTTTTTTTAAAAATAGGGTGGGGCTGCGTCAGAAAAGGCCTTCGCGGGGTGGCCAACTTTTCGTTCAGGCCTGTGGTGGCGGGGTTTTAGGCCGGTCATCATGGCCTCATGGTAGGGGTGGAAATTGTTCTGTTTGATTTGGTTTATATTAAAATTATAAATCGAACCGTTTCTTAGTGATTTCAAAAATCTCAAACCGAATCGAATAAGACTTGAAACCGAACTGAACCAAACCACTCGATTTGGTTTGGTTCGATTTTATGGTTTATATAAATTATTTTTAATGAAAGTAACCAACATTGAAAATAACAATAAAAATAATATTTTAATTTGAAATTAACGTCAAAATTAAGAAATAAGCTACTAACAACAAATTATCATAAATAAAACAATACAAATTCTAAAATAAACACAAACAATAGAAAAAATAATAGTTCTCCAACAATCAAGATATTGTTTGGTTTAGTATCCGTCTATATATGAATAAATCAAAGGTTCAAAATAGTTAATATATGTAATATAATATATATTATATAATAAAAAAATAAAAATATATAACGTGGTTTGGTTCGATACCAAAAACCGTGAACCGAACCGAACCGCGTGGTTTCCTAATTTTTGAAACCAAAACCGAACTAAACAGACTGGTTTGGTTTGGTTTGGTTCAGTTCGGTTTCATGGTTCGGTGGTTCCGATTTACACCCTTACTCATGGGGGTGGGCGGGTTTTTGTCCATGCATTGGGCTTGATAGTTATTTCTTGGAAAAATTGTGGGCTGGTTCACTTTCCAAAGTTTTTATTCACTCCAATATAGTGTTTTTCTTTCAAACCGGAAAAAACACTTTTTGGGGCAAAAAGACTATGATACCCTTTATGAGTATGAGGCGCACTATGAAAATCAATCACGGTGCATCAATTTTATTGCATTAATATTTGGACCACGATTCATCAGTTTAATTGTCTACTTTATTTTTGCATCGCAATACATTAATATTTGAACAGGGATTCATCAGTTTAATTGGGTGTATTGATTATTGAACCGCGATGCATCAATTTTGCACCGCGATTCTTCAGTTTAATTGTCTAGTCTACTTTTGTACCGCGATATATCAATGTTTGAACCACGATTAATCAGTTTAATTGTCTAGTCTATTTTTACACCGCGATACATCAATGTTTGAAATGTGATACATCAATGTTTTAACTGCGATACATCAATGTTTGCAATACGATACATTAATTCGATATTTTTGCACCGCGATATAAAATCATAAAGAACCAGATCACGTCCTACACCTTCTTTCATCTCCTTCGTCATAAGCCTTCTTCTTTCTCATCCTCCTTCGCATTCGTCTCTACTGAAAAATCTCAACCCAGCACAGATCCATTACAGTTTCATATTTCATAAATCAAAAAAATTGTTCACTTATCGGGAGCATTGCCCTCGAACCCTCACGAAGGGTCGCCGTCCCTTCGACATGACCGAACAAGTCGATCCCTGTTTCACTGCGCAACAATGGTGATTTTGGAAAAGTCAAAACATAACCATTAGTTAGGAAGCCGGTATAATAAACATCAATTTGTTGGTTGGTAGGGTTGATGGTTTTTTATGGAAGGAGACAATGGAGGTAGATAACGAGTGAGAGGTAACAAATAATACTAAAACGGGAAGATAGAGAGAGATGAGAGACCACTTGGGGAGGAGATGCTTCCAAGCACATAATAAATTCACTTTTGGTACTTTAACTAAACTCAATTTCACATTTAGTACTCGTGGTACCGAGGCTATCAAAATTTATCAGCAAACTTATTCAATTTAATCAAAGCATATACTTTCTGTCTCTTGTCTGTCAAGCTTTAACGTGCTATCATAGTTTGGAAACCGATTTAGCTTGGCAACATGTGAGATTAGACATGTCAATGGATCAGATATCCATCGAATATAGTTATATTCAAACCCAATTCAAAATTTTATATCACCAATCAGATTTGAAACTTTATATCACCAATCCGATCTGATCGGATAACCTGACGGATCAAGTGTATGTCAATCTATATCCAAATTTGTTATCAGTTAACATATTCGATCCGATCCAAAATAGAGATTTATGGATCAAGAACAATGAGAATAAGAAAGGGAGGAAGACCAAAAGACAACATCTATACATAATTGTGTATACTATGTATATGTATAATAATAAATATTATTTTCAAATCAGATCGGGTTTTAAATGAATCATATATATATATATATATATATATATATATATATATATATATATATATATATATATATATTATTCGCTCTATTAAGTAAATAGATTATCGGAATCAAATTCATGATATTTGACCATTATATAGAATTATGTCTTAAATATAGAATTATTTTTGTGGTTCAGGAAATAAAAATAGAATAACTATGTTTTGAACTAAGAGATAAACTTTTCATAAAATATAATTATTTAATGTAATAACTAATGATGCATTCGATAAATAAATAAATATAGTGAAAATAGTATGTTCGAAAAATAAATAAATAAAATAGGAATAATTGGGGGCTAGTCTACTTTCCAAAGTTTATAACCCCTCCCGTCCTTTTTTTTCAATCGGAAAAAGACACATTTGGAGGCAAAAAGACGACGATACCCTTAATGAGCATGAGGCGCGCTTAGGAAATATATCGTGGTGCATCAATTTAAATAGAATGAATTTTAATTATATAATCCAATTTTGTATCACGATGCATTAATTTTAATTACCTAATCCAATTTCGCATCTCGATGCATCAGTTTTTCTATCGCGATTCATAATTACCTAATCTAATTTTGCATTGTGATGCATTAGTTTTAGCATCATGATGCATCAGTTTTAATTACCTAATCCAGTCTTACATCGCGATGTAAAAATTGATGCATCGCGATGCAAAATCTAAAAGATCAATAGTAGCTAGGATTCACAGAATCTGTCAATACATTTTGTGATGTAGCTTGTTACTGTAGCTACACCCGGAAGTGCATTGACCAGAAATTCAAAAGCAGCGGAAGATTTTTAATTTAAAGGAAAAAATAAACACAGATGTTTACCAAACAATCTACAAGCCTATGCTTGTAGATCCAACCTTATGTCCAAAAAGATTTCATTAAAAAGAATAAAGTGTTTAACAAAACAATATGTGAAATCACCAAAACCAAAACTATCACAAGACAACACGTCTTGGGGAGCAAAACCCACAAATATAAAGGTAGAGAAAACGTGAGATTAAAAAATAAACTTCCTAGAAACCTAGGAAAGCAAACAGCCACAGCAGTTTCAATGTAGTTCCCAATAAAGCTATACTTCAAGCTTCATTGAAATTCCAGCAGCAACACTTTTCTATGTTTTTCTGTATGTTATGCTCTCTCTGCTCTGCACTCGTATATTTTGTTCTTCGTGTGTTCTGCTATGCCCTCTCTGCTCTCGTGTTCTTCTTCAACGTCATGCTCCATATATATAAGTTGGTGGAGTCCTACAATTTAATTAGGAAACAAAGAGCATTCCAAAACACTAAAGGCTTAGGAAACAAGGTGTTAGTTTCCATAAACAATTAAACTCCTTTATTACATAAATTTTGTTTCCAAATATAAGTCAAAGAATATATCCTACACAAATAAGAATCCAACAACTCCAAAGAAGCATAATGTTACGAAATAAAAGATTTGTTTCTTAAATTAGTTTCCTAATATAATTTAAGGATCTTACCAAAAATTTTGTCCAACTTAATTATAGACTCTTGATTGCTTTTGGAAGTGATTAATTATGGTAAATACTTCTCATTGCTTTAGGACCAAGAAAATAGTAAATATGGTAAATACTTCCAATATCTTTTGGACCAAGAAAGAGCACAACAATAATTTCAATGGAGTAAAATATGTCGACCCTATTTTACCCTTACAATCTCCTCCTTTGTTGAACCTTTATGGTTAAATCAAATGACACGTATTTTTTAACACACTCAAACATCTAACCTGCATTGGTTAATTTTTCTCCCCCTGAATTTGTGCAAGTATATAAAATCAGAAATAATCACCAAGCACAAATCAGATATAAACCATATGCATTCACATGCATTCCCAACAAGCAACCATAACTTAAGCTGACCAGTCATAATTATAGGAAACAAGCATGACAAAATAACACATTATGAATCTACAAAGAATCAGATTCATCATCATCAAAAGATGTCACATCTTCACCATCAGCAATAGAGGAACACAATCATCACTAGGAATATGAACACTTGACCTTTCTCCCCCTATTTGACCATAGAAGGAAGAGGAAGTGTAGAACTTCAGAAATCAGGGTGATGTAGCTTTGGGTGAAGCTGCATTCAAAGTTTCATTAGTCTGGATTGTCGAATTTTCAGGGTTTGAGGGATTGGAAGGACTGGAAGCCATTCGAACAGATTAGGGTTTGTAGAATAAGAGATGAAGAGAAGAAGGGGCACGTGATTTTTAGCAAAATGGAAGAAAAATTGCCAAAGAGAATTTTGTAGAGAATGAGTGCACCTTAATGACTTCAACATGTAAATAACCATACTTCAAAAACGCTACAAGCTAGGGAGTTAACCATTAGGAGATAATGCACTGGAAGATGATGAGGCCAATTCAAATTATGTTGAATTTGATTTTTGAAAGGAGGTTATTTTTACTAAATCCAACACACAAGTCCACATCACATGTAATTAGGGCATGAGGACAGATGTAGATAGACTGGAAAATACTAAATGTGGGGAAAATTTGATTTCTTTTCAAAAATCATTTAGGATACCCCAAATAAATTCAAGATTTTTTAGAAAACACAATAAATCGTTTACTCAAAAATTGATCAAACACAAGAAATACTTTAGCTGCCCACATCCAAAGTTCAATGTCTCTTAGTTCCCAACAAAAATTAGACAACCACTAAATATTTTTCAACATGGAGATTTTTTGGAAATTGATTTGCACAGTTTGATTTTAGGAAAAAAAAATTCAACAGGCTGATATTTTTACCAACAATGCATGTCCTAAAATTTATGCCTAAAAACATGATTACAAAAAGCTAGGCAAAAGAATAATGCAATCACACACAAGTGATAAAATGTAGTTCCTGATGCAGTTGCATTGGGAAGTACATTCATCAATAATAAAATTTTGTGCAATTTTTGCATCTTTTGTTTTCTCAAACATACTTCTCTCCCACAAATTTTCTCATAAATAAAATCCATAGGTACTTTATTTCCCTAGGAATATAGCTCTACTTTATTTCAAGCTATAAAAACATGTCACTTGGAACCTTTTACATTATTTACCAAGGGAAGCCATTTTGCACATGATCAACCCATGAAATCCAAAGATTCATAGTCCTAAGAGAGAATGACAACAAACCTTGTTCATAGATAGATTTTTTCCTTTAGGTAGCTTTCGCACTTTTCCAAGGGTATCCATTTTTCTCAAGATCAACCTATGAGAACCAAAGTTCCATAGTACCAAGATAAGATGCTACAACCCTTGTACTTTAGGTAGCTCTTTCCTTTGTGGTCTTCAAACTTACTCAAGAACTGGGAGAGAGTGAGAATCATAAACCAGGACCACAACTAAATTTGAATGCAATTCCCAAGCAACAACAAAAAACACAAACACGTGAGTCAATGATCTAGAGTGCCTTCTAAAGACAAAATGCAATCATGTCTTTTTTTTTTCTTTTCTTATAATTAACTAAGTGTAAAATCATATGGCATACATACCAAGAGATTTCTTTAGATTGGAAAATCTCTTCAAAATCAAGACTTTTAGTAAATATATCAGCCAATCGATTTTTTGTCCCAACATGTTCAGTGCAAATAATCTTTTGTTCAACCATGTCTCTAATAAAGTGGTGTCTTATATCAATGTGTTTTGTTCTAGAGTGTTGAAGTGGATTTTTTGTTATAGTGATTGCACTGGTGTTATCACAATACATGTTTAACACATCACTGTGTAATCCATAAATTTTGATCATTTGGTTCATAAAAGTTGTCTCAACACAGTTATGTTTTTTACTAAACCAAGAAACCAAATTATTTCCCAAGTAAAAACACCTACTAGATATACTTCTCATATCATCTATTTGTTGAACAGTAATATCTAGAAAGCAAGCTAATTTCATATAGTCAACTTTACCTTTCTTCCTAGTAGACATACCATCATGTACATTATCTATCACTTGAGAAGAAAGATGAACTTTCTGAATACAACTAGGAATATCTTGGCTACGATCAGTCACACTGAACTGTGTTTCAGGTTGTTCAGTTTCTATTTCAGCATCCACAAAATTTCTGACCAATGCACCTTCCGATGCAACTTGTGATGCAGCTACATCCGGATTTACTGAATTTTCAGAACTTGCAGCAACTGCAGTGTTTGAATGTCTAGCAGCTGCAGAATCTGAAACTTGTGCATTTGTCTCAAGATCACCAAATTCTAGCAAACCTTTTTTACGCATTGATTAGCAAAATGACCAAACCCTTGATAATCCCTACATTGGATATAATCAATATTTTTATCACTTGATGTAAACTGTTTAGCAAAAGGGTTGGTAAAAGATTTTTCAGGGATTTGGAAAGAGTTCCTTTGGGAACAACCTTAATAGACTCATGTTTGAAAGCAGTTTTGGAGTTTCAAGATGGAGATCTTTTTTATCCTTTGGCTTTCAAATTATTTTTAAACTTGGTTGTTAAAAGAGTCATTGACTCTTCATCAAAATCAAATTCCTCAACATTCCAATTTAAGTCATTCGTATTCGTTAATGTAGGAGGACGAACAAAATTCTCATATTCGGAATCTATCATGGCTACAACCAGAATCTTCTCTTAGTGACGTCAAGAGGAGACTCTGATACCAATTGAAAGATCAATAGTAGCTAGGGTTCACGGAATTTGTCAATGCAGTTCGTGATGTAGCTTGTTACTGTAGCTACACCCGGAAGTGCATTGACCAGAAATTCAAAAACAGCAGAAGACTTTTAATTTAAAGCAAAAAATAAACACAGATGTTTACCAAACAACATACAAGCCTATGCTTGTAGATCCAGCCTTATGGCCAAAAAGATTTCACTAAAAAGGATGAAGTGTTTAACAAAACAATATGTGAAATCACCAAAACCAAAACTCTCACAAGACGACACGTCTTGGAGAGCAAAACCCACAAAAATAAAGGTAAAGAAAACGTGTGATTAAAAAATAAACTTCCTAGAAACCTAGGAAAACAAACAGTCACAGCAGTTTCAATGTAGTTCCCAATGAAGCTGTACTCCAAGCTTCATTGAAATTCCAGCAGAAGCACTCTTTCTCTGTTTTTCTGTATGTTATGCTCTCTCTGTTCTGCACTCGTATATTCCGCTCTTCATGTGTTCTTCTCAGCCCTCTCTGCTCTCGTGTTCTTCTTGAACGCCATGCTCCATATACATAATTTGGTGGAGTCCAACAATTTAATTAGGAAACAAATAACACTCCAAAACACTAAAGGATTAGGAAACAAGGTGTTAGTTTCCATAAACAATTAAACTCATTTATTACATAGATTTTGTTTCCAAATATAAGTCAAAGAATATATCCTACACAAATAAGAATCCAACAACTCCAAGGAAACATAATGTTAGGAAATAAAAGATTTGTTTCCTAAATTAGTTTCCTAATACAATTTAAAGATCTTACCAAATATTTTGTCCAACTTAATTATAGACTCTTGATTGCTTTTGGAAGTGATTAATTATGGTAAATATTTCTCATTACTTTAGGACTAAGAAAGTAGTAAATATGGTAAATACTTCCAATATATTTTAGACCAAGAAATGACACAACAATAAATTCAATGAAGTAAAATATGTCGACCCTATTTTACCCTTACAAAATCATTACGAAAACAAACCTCCATCTACCTTCTTTTCACTACACAATCAACAAAATAATTCAAATTTATATGCATCATTTATGCATCTTAAATCCAAATTGATGTATCACGATTCACAAATAATGTATTGTGATTCAAAATTGATGCATCCAGATTAAAAAACATATCAAACAACGAAAAAAAATTTATTCAGTTTTTCATCAAACAATTTACATACATAACAACACAAAACACATAAATAAATCTATTTTGAATCACACATACAATGATGAAGAACAACAATAACAACATAGTGGAAAGTTAGGGTGAAGAATAAGTAGTAACCACCCTTCTTCTTCGACATCCAACTCCACTCTCTTTCTTCTTCATGCTTTTTTTGCATGCTCGGGCAAACGAATTCAACAACGATTGAGAAGAAAAAAAAAAGGAGAAGAAGTTAGTAGAAGATAAAATTTACAATGTTTTTTTGAATTTGGTATTATAGGAATAATTATTTGAAAATGATCTTTTGCATTTGAAAAAAAAAAAAAAAAAACAAAAGAGGGAACGATTACAAACTTGGCAAAAAGGACCGACACGAATTTCACCCAATAAGATATACTCGAGTTATCCTTTGAAGTTGGTCTACTAAGAGACATCGTACATAATGTTAGCTCGATCCAATCCCAACCCGTTAGGCCCAAGAAATGAGATAGTCCATTCTTTTATCAACCCGACCCAAATTCGTATTTTCCAATCCAATTTGGATCCGGAAAGCAACTAACTTGTGGTTCAATCAAACGCCGCTGCAGTCTCTTTTTAAGAGAGAGAGAGGTGGGCAAGTTAGCAAGCAAACAAGCAATGGCTAGTTTCCTAAGAGACATCGTACATAATGTTAGCTCGATCCAATCCCAACCCGTTAGGCCCAAGAAATGAGATAGTCCATTCTTTTATCAACCCGACCCAAATTATTTTCCAATCCAATTTGGATCCGAAAGCAACTTTGTGGTTCAATCCAAAATCGCAAGTTAGCAAGCAAACAAGCAATGGCTAGTTTCCTAACAGGGCTGGCCTTGAGTTTCGAGAGGCCCATGGCCAAAAAAAATGTGGGGGCCCTTTATAAAAATGAAATCATTTAAATTTTAAAATATTGGGAAAAAAAAAGCAGCTTAAAGCAAGAATTGAATCCAAGATCTCTCACAATCTACCAAGTATATTAACCATTGGATCATCTATTCTATATTACAATTATCAACACATTATAACTTATATACGTCTTCAAGTAACAATCATAGGATAACATTAAAACCATTTAACTCTATTCTATATTACAATTATCAACACATTATAACTTATATACGAGCACCTAAAAAAGTAACCAACATAGAGTTAACATAAAACCTTTAACTTAAATCATGAGCACCTCAACTAACCAACGAGTTAAGAGAATTTGAACTACTAAATATAAGGTAGTATACATTTTTGACTTTAATATATATACTAAATATAAGGTAGTCCCGCCACCCTACCTAAAAACTTGGGGCCAAGGATGGCGTATAAAGTCATAAAGTTCATAAAGTCTCCAATAATCTCCAATTCTCCAAAATCGCCAATGATTCCCCGTGATTGCAACCCATCGATTTCGCGGCCGCCGTCACCATTATCGTCTTCGTTGCCTATGATTCCCGATAGTTGCTATCCACCGATTTTGCCGTCGCAATTACCGTCTTCGTTGCCTTTTCTCATGTATCCTCTTCGTCCAGATAACACTGTTGGTAGGTTTTACAGTCCCACAAATAATACATTTGTGGAGCTACCCCAAACGGTTTTCCACAAGTTTATTGACTCGAAACCCAAAGCCATTGGCCCATGTAGTAATTCCTCGCTCGCTTATATCTCCGCTCGTGACTCCTACTTGTTTGTCTACAATCCTTTTCTTCAATCGCTCGTCTTTCTCCCTTGGTTTGAAACCCTAGCCGATCAACAATTGACCAAACCGGCCAAGTTCATTAAAAAGTTGATATTTACGTGGGATAAGCCTGAATTGAAAGCGGAAGAACGCCTATGCTTGGCAATTTATGGTGACGAAAAGAAAGTAGGCTTCTGTCGACAGGGAGATACAGAGTGGACTGCATTGAAAGTACTTCATGGGTATCGGTACGATGATTTTGTGCATTATAAAGACCAAATTTACTATGCTTTGGTTTCGACTGCGTCTAGGAATTTGATTGAACGTTGGGATCTCAGTGGCATCTGCGATTCTCCTTGTAATTTTGTCAAGAGGACAGAGCTTAAAGCTGACGACCTTCGTACTCCTGGCCATTTTAACCACCAAGAGATTACACAGCAGAGTCGTTGCGCTGCCAAACGGTACTTGGTAAAATACGGGGGAGATGTATGGATGGTTGTTAGGTATTTTTGCCGGCGTGATCGTATTACACATTTATTTACTATTTATTGGCTTGATTTTGAAACCAATAGTTTGAAAAATCTCAAGAACATTGGTGATTACACATTGTTTGTGGGTGCAAACCGCTCTGCCTTTTTTCTTAAGGCCTCGAGCTATCCGGGGTTGAAGAAGAACTCTATCTATTTCAGTAATGACAAGATTGAACAGAATTGGGAGACCATTGTCTCCAACGCCTCAAGATCAGACTTGTCGAACGAGAAGATTTTTACCAAGGATTGCCACGATTATGGGATATTCGATCTCAAAGATAAAACCATCAAGTATTGTTATTATCCTTTAGGTTCTGACAAGACTCAACCACCACCAGTTTGGGTCGTCTCCCCGTAGCTTTCGCCTTGTCAGAATTTACCCACATAACGCTGTTCCTGGAAAATATAACTATATGTTTACTTGCTATAATTTTTAATTAGTTCTTGAAGTTAGGAATTTAATGATGTTTTAGTAGAACTCGCCATGGCTTTTGATTTTCTTAATGATAATGATCTTGTCTTAATGCATGTTTCTCAGTTTTTGTGATTGTGGGTTGGGTTGAAATGGGTAATGGGTAATGGGTTAAAACGAGTCAAAACCTGTAAATATCAAACGGGTTGAAATAGGTTGGAACGAAATGACCCGGGTTGAAATAGGTAGTGGGTTAAAGTGGGTCGACCTGTCTCAATCCCCCTTTTCTCTCAAAAAGCATAAATTTATAGCATAAAAAATCACAGTCGAAATGGATAACAGGTCCGACCCTTGTAACCTGACTCAACTCAACCGTTAATATTATTGGGTCAAAACAGGTTACCCGCTTCAACCCAAAATTATTAATGGGTTCGGTTAGGTTGGGTAATTAGTGGGTTGGATTGGGTATGTTAATGAGTAATGAGTTATAATTGTCGAGCTTACCCAAAATATTGATTTCTGACTTGTTATCGAGGACCAGAAGTTGTAATATGCAACCAAAGACAAGATCATACTTATTAAAGGCAAACGTCTCTCAGGCAAGGTGAGGCGAGGCGAGATATTGTTGCTTTTGCGACCTAGGGCATTCGCTTCTCCCGCTTTTTCGAGGGGCGTGAGGTGAGAAGAGGCGTGCTAAGGCGAACATGTAAGATTTCTGACGAAAATTGTGGGAATCCTGTCTCCTTTTTTTTTAGATCTCACCCTATTTTCTTACATTTACACAAATCAATTTATTTGAGTAGTCCAAGGCCATAGTTGTCATCTACTTGAGGAGGCGAGCACATACATACCTTTTTCACCGCCAGATCTCGCGGGAAATGTTTCAGATGCCGGCCACCGAAAAATTCACCAGAGGTGACTGAGACTAACTTTATATTCAAACTAGTTATTTAGCCCGTGCTATGCACGGGTATAATGTGGGATATATATATTTTTGTAATAATAATATAACTTTTAGACATTATAATTAGATTGTTAATCTCTTCTATTGTTATAATTTTGTTTATATTGTTACTAATATTAAACGATTTTTTTACCTAAATACTTTTAAAATTTAATATAAGTTTCTACCTAACGTGAGATACATATTTTGCATTAATAATAATAGTAATTTTTTTTATCTAAAGACTTTTAAAATTAACATTTAACTTGATAATAATATTAGAAGTCATTTTGTTAAAAACTTTTAAAATCATAATTCATTTTTAAACAATGTGAGATACATATTTATATTTTTATTGGTAATGAAAGTTTAAGTCTTTTATCTAAAGACTTTAAAACCAACACCACATTCTAACCATGTGGTATACATATTTTCTATTAGTAATAATAGTAGTGGATAAAAGACTTTTTAAACAATATTCATTTCTAAACAATGTGGATACATATTTTCTATTGGTAATAACAAAAAATGTCTTTATCTAATGACTTTTATAACTAATACTCATTTCTAAATAATATGAGATACATTTCTTTGTAACTAATGTGAGATACATCATCTAAAAACTTTTTAAACCAATATCACTTTATAACCAATGTGAAATATTTCTCTTCTATTGCTAATAATTGTAGACTTTTAAAATCAACATCTCTCTAACAAATGTGTAATACATATCCTCATTTGGTAATAATAGAAGAAGTCTTTTATTTTAAAAATTTTATAACCAACATCTCTTCCTAAATAATGTGGGATACATCTCTTCTATTACATTGACGATAAAAGTAAAAGTCTTTTATCTAAAGACTTTAAAACTAACATCATTTTTTAGCAAATGTAAGATATCTCTTCTATTAGTAATAATAGTAAAAGTTTTTTATCTAAAATTAAAATCAACATCACTTTCTAACCAATGTGAGATATACATATTCTATTGATAATAATGGTAGAAGTCTTCTATTTAAAGACTTTAAAAACAAACATTACCCTCTACCAAATGTATGATACATCTATTCTATTGGTAATAATAGTATTTTTAAAACCAACATTAATTTATAGCCAATGTGTGATACATCTTTTCTATTGATAATAATAGTAGAATATTTTGTAACCAATGTGAAATACTTGCATCCATGTGGAAGCTTTAAAAACTTTTGTTTTTCAAGTGTCTTTGAAAATCAACATCACCTTCCAACCAATGTATGATGCATTTCTTCTATTGATACTTAATAATATAATTTTTAAAACCAACATCAATTTCTAACCAATGTGGGATACATCTCTTCTATTGTTGAAAAAATAGTGTTTTTAGTGAAAGAAATTGTGCAACTTGAGGCACGAAATTTTTACGTGTCATTTGTTTGTTGACGAAGGTAATTGCAAATTTGTTCTACTCGGTGAGAGCATCAAAATGATATATTTATATATCCAAATCGAGTTTTGGGTAATAAGATATCAAGACTTAAAGTATAATACTTGTTAAAATAATTAGTGTTTTTAGTGAGAGAAATTATGCAACTTGAGGCACGAATTTCTTTACGTGTCATTTGTTTGTTGGCGAATGTAATTGTGCAAATGTATTCTACTCGGTGAGAGCATCGAAATCATATATTTATTTGTCCAAATCGAGTTTTGGATGAATAAGATATCAAGAGTTAAAGTATAATATTTATTAAAAATTAGTGTTTTTAGTGAAAGAAATTATGCAACTTGAGACACAAATTTCTTTACGTGTCATTTGTTTGTTGACAAAAGTAATTGTGCAAATGTGTTCTACTCGTCAAGAACATCGAAATGATATATTTATTTGTCCAAATCAAGTTTTGGATGAATAAAATATCAAAGCTTAAAGTATGATGTTAAAAGTGAGTCATTAGAAGTAATATCTAACCTTGAAGAGTTTTATCCCACATTGGTTAGAAGTAATGTTAGTTGTAAATTTTTTAAATATAAGTCTTCTACTATTGACAATAGAAGAATTTATATATACTAATACTAATACCCATTATCATTATCATTATTATTATGTATTATTATTAGTTAATGGTTAGAAAACAAAAGTATATATATGTCTTATATTGCTAATAATAGTAAGTCTTTTATATAATCTAAAATAATTAAAAGTCAACATCATTTTTAAACCAATGTGAGATATACATTTTCTATTGGTAATAATGGTAGAAGTTTTTTAACAAAAAACTTTAAAAATCAACATCACTTTATAACAAATGTATGATACATCTTTTCAATTAGTAATTAATAATAATATTTTTAATACAAACATCAATTTCTAACCAATGTGTGATACATCTCTTCTATTGGTAATAATAGTAGAATATTTTGTAACCATGTGAGATACATCTCTTGTAAAAGTGAAAGTTTTTAGTCTTTTAAAGACTTTAAAATCTAACATTTTCTTTTAAACAATGTGTTATAGTATAAAAAAATAATTTAAACTCAACATCATTTTCTAGCCAATGTGAGATATACATCTTCTATTGGTAATAATTGTAAAAATATTTTATCATCATATATATATATATATATATATATATATAATGAGCATATATGTGCCACCTCACCTTGGATAAATCTTCATTCTAAAGCATCCATGTGTTTTTAAAAACTTTTCTAGTGACTTTGAAAATCAACATCACTTTCCAACCAATGTATGATGATGAAGCATTTCTTCTATTGGTACTTAATAATAGAATTTTTAAAACCAACATCAATTTCTAACCAATGTGGGATACATCTCTTCTATTGTTGAAAAATTATTTTGTGAAAGAAATTGTGTAACTTGAGGCACGAATTTCTTTACGTATCGTTTGTTTGTTAACGAAGGTAATTGCGCAAATGTATTCTACTGGTGAGAGCATCAAAATGATATATTTATTTGTCCAAATTGAGTTTTTGATAATAAGATATCAAGACTTAAAGTATAATACTTGTTAAAAAAAATTAGTGTTTTTAGATTGGTGAGAAATCATGTCATTTGTTGTAAATGTAACAAATGTTCTACTTGGTGAGAGCATCGAAATGATATATTTATTTGTCCAAATTGAGTTTTGGATGAATAAGATATCAAGAGTTAAAGTATAATACTTATTAAAAATTAGTGTTTTAGTAAAAGAAATTGTGCAACTTGAGGCACAAATTTCTTTACGTGTCATTTGTTTGTTGACAAAAGTAATTGTGTAAATGTGTTCTACTCCAAGAACATCGAAATGATATATTTATTTGTCCAAATCAAGTTTTGGATGAATAAATATCAAAGCTTAAAGTATGATGTTAAAAGTGAGTCATTAGAAGTAATATCTAACCTTGAAGAGTTTTATCCCACATTGGTTAGAAGTAATGTTAGTTGTAAATTTTTTAAATATAAGTCTTCTACTATTGACAATAGAAGAAGTTATATATACTAATACTAATACCCTTATCATATTGATTGTTATTGTATTATTATTAGCTAATGGCTAGAAACCAAAAGTTTTAAAACTAACACATGGATGATTTAGAATGAAGATTTATCTAAAGGTGGTGAGGTGGCACAACCATAGTGCCTTCACCAACTTTAAATATATATATATATATATATAGATTTGGTTATATGGAAGTTTGAAGAGTATGGGATGTTTATTGTACATTTATTTGAATATACACCTTTTACCTTGATTTTAAGAAAAGGATGTAGTTTGGTTGAAATATTTTTTGATAGGTAAGTTTGACTTTTTTTATATGGGGATTAGAACCAAGGATATATATATCTTTAAATTATTTTTAAAAAATTACAACATAGAAATTTTAAAATTATTTTTTCTAATTCTCGCCTTTTAGTCGTCCGCCTCTCACCTCAAAAAAATGTACCTCCTGCTTTCGCCATTAATAACAATGGACAAGATGAATGAGGTCCAGAAGTACTATAGATCTATATTGATCTCAACCCTAAAAGCTAAGATCATTCATGACACAACACACTCACAAGCTCTGTTGCAAAGTGTGCATGATATTGCCTCAAATTTAGCACTCTAACACACACACACAAACTTAAATAGAGCATACAACTTATGCAATGAGAGAGATGTGAAGGTTGTATTTATAGTAAGGTGGACTAGGTTCTTGTAGTTCAGGACTTTTCTTCAATCTAGTAAATACATATGGATTAACAATTTGTGCTAATTGCTAAGGATCTTGCTAAGAACTGCCCTAAAGTTTCCCAATTAGGAAATATTACAACGGAACCCAATGTATTGAAGCTAATCGAGTAAGATAGAGAACTCATGCATTGCTAATGGAAGCTTAATAAGTTCTCTCTCTCCATTTTATACAAAAGAGTTCAATTATCTTATTTTAGAGAAGTTTGTATAATGGTCTATTTAAAAAAATTATGGTTGCAATTTTCAGAACCTTATTTTTACCATCCACTTTATGAAAGAAGTTAAATTGGTTGCGATCGTATTTTTATAATTATGATCAACTCTAATGACATTTCAACGTTTTAGGTGGAATGGTGGGAGTATAACAGCCTTAACTTCTTCAAAACAAGGTGGTATTGGCTCAATGATAGCCCACTGGACGCAAATAGTGGGCTGAAAATATGTAATCAATATACAGAGG
>JABEVN020002090.1:0-22582 GCA_013146195.2 Codonopsis lanceolata
CTTGTATTTCCTCTATTTCCCCGTACTTTCGATTAATAAGTTACCAATTTGACATTAAGGTGCACATGAGATTTCACGTATAGGCATTTTGGTCATTTTACGCAGCGCTTTCTCTGCTTTTATATTAACCAAGAGAAACTTATTTTTCTTCTTCTCCAACAACTCTCTGCTTCTTCTCCATCAATGACTTCTTATGTAAATTTTAATTGAGATAAAACTCAAGAGAGTATGAATCTTTTATTCAAAATTTTCTATTGAAAAAATAAACAAAAAATAGAGCTAATCATATCGTATATTAAAGAGATATAAATCAAGATCGATAATACACAAAGGGCCAAGGCCGCCAATTTAATAAGAACCCATAAAAACAAAGCTGCCATGTACCCTCGACAGCTTCTCCTTTCTCAGACAACATAATACACAAACATACACCACTTAATTTCAAAACTCATATTTGAGCGAATCACAAATGTATACGAAAAAGATGAGGCACGCCATGTTATGTTCAATCCTTCTTTATCGTCCCTAGCTTAAACTCTAATAAATTTCTCATCTAAGACCACTTGTTGATATTGTTTTTGAACTACTTTCGATTGGGCCAAAATATGATTAACTCTCAAAATTACACAATAAATCTCACATTGCACCCCAACCTACGAAGTGTCTCACTTCCATACCTTATTGTTCTATTTGTCCCACTTTGCCCCCTTCTGTTTGTGGGTGCTGAAAATAGTAATAGAAAATGGTATGTGCATGTCACATGAAGATTATTTTAATCATTTTTCTTGGGGTTCAAAATGAGATTTGATTATAACTTCATTATTTAGTTACCCATTTAGTATTTAAAATATGTTTTTAAATAAAAATAATAAATAATTGTTTCAATAATCCAAAAATAATTATATGGCAATTTACAATTCCCCCATAAAGTATCCACCGTCGCATAGTACACCTTAACCTAAGGTTTGTCCCATAATGGTATGTGATGCTATATTGTTTTCCATTTTCCACCCTACCCCTTGACGAACGTTAGAAAAATCACTTTAAATAGCACGTGGTCTTCCACGTGCGGGGGAAAAATGACATTTCCCTTATCTGGCTAAAGAGTAAATGTATTAAAAGGAAAAAATCTAATCTCACATCCTCCCATTCTCTCATCTCCTGGTGCAATCCCATCTTCGGCTCCATCGTAATAGTCGTCATCTCTAACCCCACCATATATAGAAGCCGCCATCTCCATTCTAAACCCTTCCCTCCAACTCCTATCACAACTCGACGCCTACCTCTTATGATTTTAGCCAAATTCTATCTTCGATCTCCTCATTCCTGTCAAAAAGTCGCGTGAAGTAGCAATCAGAGGCTATAGAGTATACTTACTAAAAACCCTTATAAAAACATGGTATTAATAGAAAACCAATAACATATATCGTCGAATTCATTTGAAAGAGAGTCGGACATGAATTAAGAGAAATGGTAAAGAGTTTTATTGAAATACTCTTCAATTTTGCTGGAGAAAATTAGACATACGACCGGCTTGCATATGGCTTAAAACATAGTATCGAAATTGAGAGGATGTTGTAGAAGCTATGGTTCTAGATGATTTCGACCTCATAGCAGTTGTCATGGTGGTCGGGTTGAGTTATTTAAAGAATTATGAGAGAAAAAGTAAAGTTAAGTTAAGTCATGTAAGAGGATGAAATGGGGGATGAGAAATTGATTGATTTCAGTGGTGGTTTCGGAGAAGGTGAGTGGATCCAATTTCATTCAAGAAATCGGAGATGGGACGGGTATCTATGGGTAAAAGTTTTTCATATCTTTTGTTTGTGTACTTTGTTTTCATCATCAAGATAAAAAAATTGATAATGAAACCAACGTGTATCTATCTTTTGGTTTAAGAGAGAGGACAAAACCCAGATCGGGTTCTGGGTTAATTTTTGTTTTGGGGACGACTGAAGATCGGAAAACATGGTGGGTCTTTTCTCTACATTTTCTTTTAGCAAGAAAAAAAAAGGAATGGTGGACCTCCACTCCATTTTTTTAACATTTTAACTTTACACACACATTTATATAATTTTTTTAGAAAATTATATTTTATTTCTTAATTTTTATTAGGCTAAAATACATTTAGCACCCCCAAAGTTTACACAAAATTCCTAATATTTCCCTCGAGTTAACATCCACCAGGAAATGTCAAATTAACATGACTTTTCTAATGGCTGTAGTTAGGTGAAAAATAGGGTTTAAAAAATAACGTCAGATACTATTATGGGACAAATCTTAGGGTTGGGGTGCACAATGTGATTTGGTGGATACTTTTGAGGGGAATTGTAATTTGGCATAATTATAAGGAAAATGTTATCCTTACAACTAATTATATTACTTTCCTAACAACTAAGTTTTGAATAACTGCAAAGTGGTTTTGGACAAAGACATTTTTGTTTTTTTTTTCAAGACTTAGTTGTAAGGAAATTTATAAAATTAGTTGTAAGTTGTTGTTATAATTTTTCTAATATTTAAATTAAAAATTACATTACTCTCCAAAATGAAATTTAAAATTAATTTAATTTATTTTGTTATCAATGGTTTTCTTCCATCAATCTCATCATTCATAGACTCACCACCATTATCACCTCAAATAACACCATTAACCCAAAAATATATTTTTGATTTTTTTTGTCTAATTCTTTACTCCTTTGTTCAAATTAACATATATGCAAAACCTGTCATTTATAGACCTACCACCACTACAACCTTAAATTTCACTATTTACAAATCCAAATTAATTGTTTTGAATTTTCAAATTTGAAGATTGAAACTCAAACCTATATGAAGATTTGAAAATTTGATGATTTGGAAATCTAACAATGTCATATTTCACCGAAACCACCATTGTTATGCTTACAATCACCCCCAAACACCACTCCTAACCCCACCATCACCATCCCTGCAATCGCCGCCACCGCCAGTCACCACAACAACAAAAAAACGCGTTCACCTTGCTTTGCTAAAACGAAAAAATAAAATATATTTAGCTTCCGTTAAGTCACCATTAAAATTGGATGACAGTTAGGGATAGTAACGAAATTGTTTATATCTTTAAAAGTATAATGAAAATTTCGCTCGAAACATAGTATAGTGGCAAAATGTAACAATTAATCAAAGTAAAGTGGCAAAAGTAACCATTTTTCCCCCCAAAAGTTATTTTTTTTATTTGATTTGATTCCTCTTTTAATTCTTTACTCCTTCCTTCAAAATAACTAATTTGAAAAACTCATCATTTATAGACACATCATCACACAACTTTGAATTTCGCTGTTTACAAACTCAAATTCAATTTTTTGAAATTTTGAATTTTCAAATATTCAAATTGAACCAAAACCCATGTGGATATTTGAAAATATAATAATTTGGAAATCTCACAATGTTTTCCTAACTCGACTGAGTACGGGTGTTTTTTTCATCTGAGAAAATATTGGGTGACATTTGTAACGATAATTGTAAGAGGGGGAAACTGATAAGAAAATCAAAATATAAGACGAAATGAATAGAATTAAAAAACTTAGGATCTATCTTTTAAATAGGTACAAGTCAAGGGATCAATTTATTATTTAATTATTCATGAAATTAATTTGCTTATGACAAATTTACTCTTTTGTCCTTAATTCATGGCAAGTGATTTATAATATTTATGGCAATTTTTTTCTAATCATTATTGTTTGGCATAATAAATTTATGTTTATTGTCCTTAACAAAAGGCACAAATTCATCAAATGATTCTTCATTTTTTTCATCTTCTTGACATTATATATGACACATTTTCTTAACTTATTTCTCTTATTTTATTCATGGGCAATAACTAAACATGCTACAAATTTGTTTAATATCTCCATACTAACCTACAATTTTATTACTATAGATACAATTTTTCATATAAATCTTATAATGTCTTTCCCGAACATATTTAAGAAAGTAAAACCATATTATTTTTTTAGTTTCCAATAAAGTTATAGTGTCTCAACCGAGTAAGGGTATTTTTGTCATTTGAGAAAATATTGGGCGACATTTGTAACGCTCCTGGTAAGTTGGAGAAATTGATAAGAAAATCAAAATACAAGACGAAATGAATTTAATTAAATAATGTAGGACCTAACTTTAAAATAGGTACAAGTTAAGGATCAAACTATTATTTAATTATTCATTGAATTAATTAGTTTATGACAAATTTACTCTTTTTGCCTTAATTAATGGAGAGTGATTTATTAAGTTAAATGGTAGGTTTGTCCATACATTAAGTTGTAAGAGAAAACATACATTTTTATAAGTAGTTAGATTAGATTAGATTAAATTGTATTACTATTGATACAATTTTTCATATAAATCTTATAATGTCTTTTTCGAACATATTTAAGAAAGTAAAACCATATTATTTTTTTAGTTTCAAATAAAGTTTTAGTGTCTTAACCGAGTAAGGGTATTTTTGTCTTACAGAAAATATTGGGCGACATTTCAATTTATTATTTAATTATTCATGAAATTAATTTGCTTATGACAAATTTACTCTTTTGGCCTTAATTCATGGCAAGTGATTTATAATATTTATGACACTTTTTTCTAATCATTATTGTTTGACATGATAAATTTATGTGTATTGTCCTTAACAAAAGGCACAAATTCATCAAATGATACTTCATTTTTTCATCTTCTTGACATTATGACACATTTTTTAAACTTATTTATCTTATTTTATTCATGGGTAATAACTAAACATGCTACAAATTTCCTTAATATCTTGATACTAACCGACAATTCTATTACTATAGATATAATTTTTCATATATATCTTATAATGTCTTTCCCGAACATATTTAAGAAAGTAAAATCATATTATTTTTTTAGTTTCGAATAAGGTTTTAGTGTCTCAACCGAGTAAGGGTATTTTTGTCATTTCACAAAATATTGGGCGACATTTGTAACGATCCTGGTAGGTGGGGGAAATTGATTAAAAAAATCAAAATACAAGACGAAATGAATTGAATTAAATAATGTAGGACCTAACTTTAAAATAGGTACAAGTTAAAGGATCAAATTATTATTTAATTATTCATTGAATTAATTAGTCTATAACAAATTTACTCTTTTGACCTTAATTAATGGTGAGTGATTTATTAAGTTAAAGGGTAGATTTGTCCATACATTAAGTTGTAAGAGACAACCTACACTTTTATAAGTAGTTAGATTAGATAGATTAGATTAGATAGATTAGATTAGATTAGATTAGATAAATATAGCAGACAGAATTCAATTGTCTAATTGGGAACCTTACGATAGATTTTGCCTCTATCTATCCAACAAACATATCCAAATAAATTATATCGAACGGGTCCTTAGATTTATTTGTGACCTTCGAGGAGCCGTATGAGATGAAAATCTCATGTACGGTTTTGTAATAACGATGGAAACAATGATGTTATCGTCAACTACGATTATCTAACAGTTCAAGTATAGTTGATATAGTTGAAGCGCAGCCAAAACATGGTTTTTGGGGATGGAATTTGTGGCGTCAACCTATAGGCTTTCTTGTTTTTCTCCTTTCTTCCCTAGCCGAGTGTGAGAGATCACCTTTTGATTTACCAGAAGCACAAGAAGAATTAGTAGCAGGTTATCAAACCGAATATCCGGGTATCAAATGTGGCTTATTTTAAGTTTCGTATCTAAATCTACTAGTTTCTTCATTATTTGTAACAGTTTTTTACTTTGGGGGTTGGAATCTTTCTATTCCGCACATACACGTTCCTGTGCTTTTTGAAATCAAAAAAGCGGGTAGAGTCTTTGTAACAATAATTGGTATTTTTATTACATTAGCTAAAACTTATTTGTTCTTGTTCATTCCTATCACAACAAGATGGACTTTACCAAGGCTGAGAATGGACCAACTATTAAATCTTGGATGGAAATTTATTTTACCTATTTCTCTAGGTAATCTATTCTTCCCAACTTCTTTCACTGTAAAAGAATACGATATTCTATATTCATGACTTGGCCCAAACAAGAGAAAGAAACAAGCTTCAAATTTTTTTATAGATATTCACGATATGTTCCCTATGGTAACTGGGTTCATGAATTATGGTCAACAAATAGTACGCGCCACAAAGTACATTGGGCAAGGTTTCATGATTACCTTATCACACATGAATCGTTTACCTATAACTATTCAATACCCCTACGAAAAATTGATCACATCAGAGCATTTATGCGGTCGAATCCACTTTGAATTTGATAAATGCATTGCTTGTGAGGTATGTATTTGTGTATGTCCTATAGATCTACATGTTGTTGATTAGAAGTTGGAAACTGATATTAGAAAGAAACGGTTACTTAATTACATTATTGATTTTGGAATCTGTATATTTTGTGGTAATTGTGTTGAGTATTGCATGTCCAACAAATTCTTTATCGATGATTGAAGAATATGAACTTTCTACGTATGATCGTCACAAATTGAATTATAATCAAATTGCTTTGGGTCGGTTACCAATGTCAGTAATTGACGATTTCACAATTCGAACAATTTTGAATTTCGGGCAAATTCAAAATGTTTGATTTAAGAGCAAGTCCTAATTAATAACACTCAGTTTGATCTAAAAGAATGGGCTTTTTTTCTTGGTGAATAACTACAAATCCAAACTAGTGATTAGTTGGTGAAGATCGTGGGTTAATTTGGACTAGAATATATAAATATATAAATATTCTAGATCTATATTAAAGATTTCAAAATAGTCAAAATATATAGGCTCAAACGACTCTTTCGGAGAAAGAAGGAAATTGAGCCAATAGCTATATCTACATCAATTCACATGGAATTCAATTAATAATTAAGAACTATCATTAAAAAAATAGAGTGACTTCTTTTTTTCCTGGATAGGTCAATAAAGTTATGAAAGATTTCAATTTATATAAATTTAGGTAGATAACATTATGCATGTCCAACAAATTCTTTATCGATGATTGAAGAATATGAACTTTCCACGTATGATCGTCACGAATTGAATTATAATCAAATTGCTTTGGGTCGGTTACCAATGTCAGTAATTGACGAGTTCACAATTCGAACAATTTTGAATTTCGGGCAAATTCAAAATGTTTGATTTAAGAGCAAGTCCTAATTAATAACACTCAGTTTGATCTAAAAGAATGGGCTTTTTTTCTTGGTGAATAACTACAAATCCAAACTAGTGATTAGTTGGTGAAGATCGTGATTAATTTGGACTAGAATATATAAATATATAAATATTCTAGATCTATATTAAAGATTTCAAAATAGTCAAAATATATAGGCTCAAACGACTCTTTCGGAGAAAGAAGGAAATTGAGCCAATAGCTATATCTACATCAATTCACATGGAATTCAATTAATAATTAAGAACTATCATTAAAAAAATAGAGTGACTTCTTTTTTTCCTGGATAGGTCAATAAAGTTATGAAAGATTTCAATTTATATAAATTTAGGTAGATAACATTATGCATATATCTATATTATAATTTCGCTCAGTCGTTCTAAAAAGTTAACTACTAGCCATGATTCATTTTTATCAAACATAACTAGTGGCCAGGATTCAATCTGAATTTCCCTAAAGCGTGTATACAATAGTTAATTCTAGCAACTGTTTCCCCAAAACCACCTCCCTTATCTCTCACCAAGTATTTCTCTCTCTCTCTCTCTCTCTCTCTCTATGACTCTGCCCAACACCCCATCTCTCTCTCTCTCTCCCTCCCTTTTATTCCCTCCTCTTTAACGTCCATTTTATCTCTCTCTCATTTCCCCTCCTCTTTCCTTCCCTCTCCTCTTTAACGCCTCCCCCTCTCTCTCCTTTCCCCTCCTCTTTTTCTCCGATTTACTTTTGTAATAAACTGTCATTATTTTGTGTCAATAGTTTTTGAGTTAGTCACTTTTTTAAATTGGGTTTTGGGATAAGACATAAACTTTCAATAATATGAAAATTTCCAATTGGTAACAGCGATGAAGTCAGGACCCTTTCTGTCCTTTCTCGCGGTTGCTCAGTTTTTCGAAGTGGAAGAGGAGACGAATGGCAGCGCAGAGGTCAGAGGTGTCGCCGGTTAGGTAAAGGGGAGGGACTGGAGGTGTTTTGGGAAGGGTTTTGACCCATTAAAATCTATTTTCTTTTCTTGGCACAGTAGCTTCAAGCAGCTCTCCCATTTTTATAGATTCAGTGGTTGATAATTTTTGCACTTTGTTGTTGGTCTTAGAAAACTTGAGCCCGGTTCCATTGTGTTAGAAAGATGCACTTTTTTTAATTTCCTACCACGAAATTTGGAGAAGCCAAAATTAGGCAGCTTTTGTTTTAGTTTGTTTAGTTGAAGCCGTAAACCTTTGAAATTTTTATTACTAAGACTAAACATTTCATCAAGTTTGTTTATAGTGTATATTTTTATCTATGTTCTTGCTATTCATTGTTTGTAGCTCTTTTTTTAATTTTTTTTGGGGGGATGGTTGAGATTGGTATCTCTATCTCTCTTCTAAATTAAACATTATGTACAAATGAGTGGTAGGATGACTCTAGAAGAGACGAAAAGGAACTGAAAGAGTTGACCTGCCCAAAACAATGGAAGGTTCCCCCCTCACTTGAGAAAGAGAAAGAAGAATTTGCATGCATCTCGAAATTGGCATTGTTCATTGTTGGTGAGAAAGAAATTGGCATTATAAGTAGAATTAATATGGTCACATCATCATGACAATGTCCAATTATTTAGGAGTGGTGTACCTCTTTTGTGTTTGAATATAAGTTCATGTAATTCAATGCTTGCTTAAGATTAGTGCATGAATTTTCTTCTTCCATTTTTATGTCGGTCTTAATCTTCTTCTTCCTTATCGTCTTTTACTTTTCTTTAAGCTTTTGTCTGGGTTGATTTGTTTTTTCAAGATTTCTTCCGTCTTCTGCTCATATTGATTTTGTTGGGATAGGGGTAATAGAAAACTTCTAAACTTATTAACTTTCTTTCTTTCATTCAAGTTGGGTCCACGTCCAATATTACCCATTTACTTTGAATTTTATCTTATAGACCTCTATCCCCAAATTCAAATATCTGCAAGTAGTGATTGCCATTAAAAGTGTAACATGAAAAATATAAATAATTTTTTTAGGACTGGAAAACTATTAAATACCTCTATTTCAGGGCAAAGAGTCCACTATTTCATTTTTAGACGTTTCAGTTAAAAAGTTTATTTTCAAAAGAAGTGTCATTTTCTTAAAAAAAATTGACTTTCAAACGGGGACTCTTTTTCCAGAATGGAGAGAGTAATAAGCATAAGCTTAGTTTTAGTCCCCTAAATTTATAATAATAATAATAATATTAATCATAATACATTTAGGGAGAGGCTACTTCCACTACAATTATTGTTTATCCAATACATGCTTAATTATTGTATTAAATAAATACATGTTTGGACAAAACTACCCATTAAGTATTTGTCCATTTTAAATTGACTAATCAAGTTACTTTCCTAATTACATCCAACATTATTTTTTGTTCAAACATGAGAAGACAACATAATTATTATATTTTTAATTTTAGATTTTAATTCTAAAAAATGTGCTTATTATATTTTTTTCGTAATAAATATGTTTAGTCAATTTTTCTAATCACTATCATCTCATATTCCATTATCATAAAAATAATATAATTAATGCATTTTCTACCAAAATCTTAGAAAATATTGAATTTCTTATTATCAATACTAAAATAATTTAACTTAGTTTAAAAAACATTATTTAAAAAGATCAAATCAATAAAAATAATATGGTAGATAATAAACTGAATATTGGTTTCAATCAACTCAAGAATTAAAACTCTGAATCAATTTTAAAGGTAGGCAAAAAAAAATTACGATACTATGACATACTATGATTTTAATATTGGGTCAAAATTTTAGTATTACTTTATTTAAGTTTCACTTTTAGTTTTTTTTTTCATAAGCTTAGAACACATATTTATTCAAAGTTTGGTTGAAAAAAATATTTGTATGATATTTTTTACTATATAATATAAATTTAGTTATAAGATTAATTAATAAATCCATTAAGTAAAGTAAAAATAATATTAAAATATTTATGTTTTTAATTGATGTTTGAACTAAAAAATAATGTTAAAGGACAATTAGGAAAATAACTTGATTAGTGAGCTTAAAATGGACAACTACTTAATGGGTAGTTTTGTCTAAACATGTATTTATTTAATACAATAAATAAGAATATAGTGGATAAGCAATAATTGTAGTGAAAATAGCATCTCCCTAAGTTTATTATTATAAGTAATAATCAAGTTTTTTCTGTATATGTGGATTTTTCTTTTATATTGGGCCCGGACCCTGAAGAGCCAATTGGACACAAAGTAACATGCTCTGGACAAAGTTGTTTTGCTTTTTTTTTTTGTAGACCTTCCTAAGGGACATGGAAAGGGATCGAACCTAAAACATCACAATTTGTAAAGCCCAACTATACCACTAGGCCACCCCTTGGACAAAGTAAATTACTCCCTCTGTTCCAAAATTATTTTCTTGGTTGACTTGGCGTACGGTTTAAGAAAACACATTTGACTGAATTATTAATATTAGTTTGATATGTAGTTACTTTAAAGCCCAGGTGTATGTGGCTCATAATTAAAGTAAGATGAAAAGTAAGGGTAAAGTAGTAAAAGTGTTGTCCTAAAAAGAAAAAGTTTCAAACAAGGCCGTTATTTTGGGACGAACGAAAAAGAAAATTATGACAATAATTTTGGAATTATCATCCTCTTTGACCTGACACACCGTTTAAGAAAAAGTAATTGACTGTATTATAAATATTGATGATGCATAGTTTTCTTTTAATGCCCTTGAGCATGTGGTCATAATTAAAGTAGATAGAAAAAATAAGGGTAAAATAGTAAAAATATTTTTTTAAAAAAAAGTTTGAAAGATGACAATTATTTTAGAACAGATGAAAAAAGAAAGGATGACGATAACTTGAAACGGATGGAGTAACATTTTAAATTGATTTTTGGCCACCAAACATTTTAGAATATTCTGTTTTGAATTCCATGGGAATATTCACTAAAGAAAAGCACTTAATTGTACTAATTGTGCTAAATCTGAAATATCATCCCGACAATGCAATGAATTGGTCAAGTGACTTGGATCGCTACCAAGTTATGCATCAAGTGATTCATTAAAATTATGATCATATTGTTTTAATTGATTATCGAGAGGTGTTAATTTTAAATTAATTATTTTGTAAATTCTTCCTTTTAGTTTTCTATGTTGAACATATTTAGAAACACTTTGGGTTGGAGTACCATGTATTTCACCATAACCAAAAACATTTAAAACTTTTTTTGATACATGAGTCATAAATTTTGCACCTCATAAAATATGTTTTTCTATATACATTGTACATTGATCAGACCCTTAAAAATTCAAGCATATATTAAATTATTTGAATACTACTCGCCTCATATTTTGATGAAGTCCAATACTGGCGTCGTGTCATAGGCAGGGCCGGTCCAACCGTTATGGAGGCCTAAAGTGAACTATAGAATGAGATTTTTTTTAGGTAAATAATAATTTATTATTAAAATTATTATATTTTTATTTAAAGTTTATCTTTCATGTTTTTTGAGATGCAAAATCATTTATTAAATTATTGTAATCGATTTCACTTAACAATTCTTTTTCAATAGATAATAAAGCTAGTCTGCTTAATCTTTGTTGAGACATTGTCGATCTTAAATAAGATTTTATTAATTTTAGCTTAGAAAAACTTCTTTCTGCCAAAGCAACAGTTACTGGAATTGTTAGCATTTTTCTATAAGCGATCTCCACATTTGAAAAAGAATCAACCCTTAATATATAATTAAGTATGTCATTTGGTGTAGCATTCTTCAATTGTATAATTTCTCTTAAAAAATTTGGTTCCATAAATAGATTTAATTCCTCAATATAAGAGTTGTCATTATATTTTAATGAATTTTCAAGGTTACGACAATTTTTTTTTAAATTTTCATTATTCAATGACCTTTATTTCTCAATGTTAACTAAGAAACCAAAAATATCTTGATACATTTTAAATTGTTCAAATCTACTTTGAAAAATACTTTGAATTGATAATTGTTTTTATAATTTTTGTTTTAATTTCATGTGCTAACAAGTTTATCAATTCATTTAGTTTAGGAAACCTAGTACTAATAGTAATAGTAAAAAAAATAGGAATAATTACAAGCCGGTACATTTTTTAAAACATGTTTTCAAATACATCCAGCTATTTTTTGGACATATCTTTTAGATACAATTTTAGGGCAAAATTACGTCACTACCCTTTAAATGGAAGAATTCGGTCATTAGCCCGTAACAATCCTTTCTGAGATGGTTGAAGGACTTTGAAGGGGATGGTTGGGATAGAGAATGGCGGCGGGCTTGGTGATGAAGATGAAGGTTGGGGTTGAGAGATCGGTGCGAGTTATCTACCGACATCAGCGCCGGGCGTTTTGACCGTCGACCAACCGGTACCGACGAAGGATGAGGAAGTGTGGGGAACTGAGGAGCATTCCGACGGGGCGTCGGTGCCGGTGCTTGCGCCGGTGGTTTAAAAGAGTTGCCGATAAGGGAATCGAGGCGAAGGAAAAAAGGCCATGAAGAAGTATAGTCAGATTTGGAGGCTACGAGCTTTGACTTCTCAATCTTGTACTTCTTCTTAAGAGTGTCGATTCGGTTCTTACTTTGGATGTCCGTCGTCGGCGGTCCTTTATATGGCCGTGGCGGCGTTGGGCGTTGGCAACCTCACGCCAATGCTTCAGTAGGTTACCGCGATTGAGCTCAATGTAACGGTCTCCCCACGCCTCAAAGCGTGCAAGGTAGCGTCCTCGATCCGAGAGGTCCTCCGTGCGAGGATCGGCGTCGCGTCGTTGTCGAAGAGGCCAATGAGGGGGCGGCATCGTCCTCCATGGAACGTACCGGGGAAGTGGTGGCGGACTGGTGACTTGTGGTGGAGTTACCGTTTGAAGTCGGAGAGGCGGGCGGTGAAGGAGAGGGAGAAGGAGAATGTAAAAGGGAATGGCCTCTGTCGCTAGGCATGTGAGAGGCACGCGAGTCTGAAGGATGGACAGCCGTACGGTCGAGTTGACGGGACATCGTGCGTGTCTCTGTCGGTGTGTGTGTGTGAGAGAGAGAGTGTGAGCTAAACGTCGATGAAGGGGCGGGGAAGCATTTTATCTGATGCCAGGATTATGTTTGATAGGCATCAACATAAACTCTGATGCCAAGATTTGGCATCAGCAATAATTGTAGGCATCAGCATTTCACCTGATGCCAAGATTTGACATCAGCATTTTTGGCATCAACAATATTTTTGGCATCAGCAATAATTGTAGGCATCAGCATTTCACCTGATGCCAAGATTTGGCATCAGCATTTTTGGCATCAACAATATTTTTTGCATCAGAGTTTTGGCATCAGAGTCCTGATGCCTGGAATTAATTATTCTGATGCCTGGAATTAATCATCCTGATGCCAAGGCTTGGCATCAGAGTTTTCATTAATGGCATTTTTGTCATTTGGCAAGCAATTTGTAGTTATATGAAATGTCCAAAAAATTGATGGTCCTAGATGAAAAGATGTTTTCAAAATTGTACCCACTTGAAATTCCCCCAAAAAAATATAAAATTGAGGCCTCCTATTGGCTGAGGCCTAAAGCCCTTGTTTACCCAACTTCCCCCTTGGGCCGGCCATGGTCATAGGCACGGAGACAAAATCTAATAGATTAGTTTGCACAATAGTTACTTATCTACTGATGCATCATTCACTTGTACCATATTCTTTATGGAAAAAAAAAACCTAAATTCAGTGTGCCGCACTGCCACCTACATCACATCCTCTCCATGGCCGATGCAACCCTAACTAAGTCTTTAAAACTAGCCGACTCCCCACCAGATGAAGGCATCAACGGAAACCACTCCTTCACCTCAAACTCGACCGCCGTCATTTCTCTAGATTGCCCCATTTTTTCATGTTCCTCACCCAATTAATTTCTCTCTCTCCGTAATCAACAAGCTTCCATTGTGGGATTTTTACATCTCAGTTTCAAGTGGGTGGTCGAGGAAAGAATGTACACAACCCTTCAACGTCTCCTTTGTCTAAGCAGTGGAAGAACTGGAAGAACTGATGCAGGTATGGGCAAGTAACTCTATTTATTCTTTTCCTTCTTCTGCTACTTTATTTAGTCTTTTTTTTGTGCAAGGGCTTGCTTAATTACTCATATCTATAATTCTCATAACTTTGATAATGAAAGTGATTACAGGTACAATCATATGAATGCACAGTAGTCAAATAAAGTGGCCATAACACAGCTTTTACAAGCCTATGTCAATGATTCCGGGTTTTATGATTCTGAAAAAATATATACATATACACGGTAAATTTTCATTTGAAAATCAGTTTATTTTAATTCAAAAAAGTTAAAGATGACTGCAATTTAAGAACACATAGATTATAACTTATAAGCACCTACAACAATTTTGCTTAAAATTGTTATAGTAGAGATTAAATACGTTAAATGTAAATTAATTGCTACACCCTCCCTTCCAGGCAAAGAGCTCACTATACTATTTTGGCATCTTTCACTCTAAGGGTCGGACTTTCAAAAATTATGTTTACAATTTGTATAATATTTCATATTTACCCTCCACTTGTGTTGTAACCACATTTTTTGTGCTTAACTATTTTTGTAATTATGAGTAACTTTAATGGCATTAATATACCCCTTAATAATTAGACTTTTCAAATGGGGACTCATGGAGTGGAACGGAGTGAGTATTAAGCTGTGCCGTGAGATATATGTCTTGCTCATTCTCTTCTTTGTTGAGTTTCATGTTTTCTGGCTTTAACCAAAAGCTTTGCACATGAGGATAGACTGGTTGGAACGTTTTTGGTACCATGAGGCATGAGCATATTATTTTTCATTTGTTTCCCAATATCTCCATGCTATGGTTTTTAGGTACGGAATGGAATGTTGAATCTTGACGTAGACCAGCGATGCTGGAAAACAATTTTCACAATTGTATAGACATGGTCTTTACATATAATATCCAGATAGATATACACTTTAGATAAATATCAGTACATTTAAAAGCTCCAATAACTACGATCATGGTTTATTTTCCAAATATATATTGATTTGAAATAATTACCAAATCTGTGAGGTAGTTTGGTAAATTAGTTGATCTTACGTCGAAATTCAAACCCCTTACTCTTTTTCTAGAAAACCTTATTTTGCATGTCCACACAAGTAGATGAGCATGTCCAAGGACACACGTGTTTGACGCCGCTGTTTTTAATTTATTTGTCGTGTTGCAGCCACAAATCATAGTCTTTATGAAGCATAACGAGATTAACTCTTATCTTCCATAGAAAGTTTTTGTTAGTAAAATAGATCAAGAGGAAGCTTTGGGTTGTACTATAGCATTTGAGGGAGTTTGTGAGCAATGCATTTAACTACTCTACGTAAGCACACTCTTCTTATAACGCCTACATATTTAAACGATGGTCTAATATATACATATTGGTTAGGTTTTGGCTTTATGATGCCACAAGAACATGCACACTATGATTGGATTTGAAAATTATTTGGGGCGACCTAATTTTCAAACAATCCATTTTACTAAATAGGAAGGTTCATTTGCACCAGATCTTAAACCTAGGAAAGGACCAAAATGGTATGCAAGGTAAGTAACAAATTTCACACCATGAAGTTGTTGGAACATATGAAGTCACAATGACTTCCTTACAATTTATTTGCTTTTTCTCATAGTCTCCAACAATACCCATGTCAATATAAATTTTATCCAAACAATTTAAATCATTTATAGAGCCCAAAATCATCATTGTATTTGAATGACATAAGTTTGTGGTCCGAAACCACAAACTTACAAAGGTTTTTGCGATATCTACTTTCAATAACAAGAGATTTGAATTGAGTAGAAATAACTTACATAACTTTCAAGCCATTAGTGAGATAATCATTTAAAATGAGATTCTTTAAATTCAATAAATTGGAAAAAAAAAAAAAGATCTTCAAAATGAAACGAATTGCAGAATCTAAGTTATTAAATTCGACAAATTCCAAGTTGATTTTAGTGAATTACTAGCCTTGAGATATATTGAGTTGAGATAAAGATGATGCCAGGATCGAGAACTGAATGTAGATAGCTGAATTTGATAAGCTCCTCTACGAGACACATCACAAAAAATATTTAGTTCTCGTGCCTTATGAGATAAGGCGTAGGCGGAGATCTTTTTGACTTGGGGTGGGTCAATTAATCCATTCAGGTATTTTTGCAATCAATTTTAAATGTGATTATGGATTAATTGATCCACCCTACGTCTAAAAGATATCTACCTATTCTTTATCTCCTAATGCTCGAGAAGTAAATATGTTTTTCGTGATTTGTCTCGTAGAGGAGCTTACCAAATTCGGCTTTTTTACATTCACTTGTCGATCCTTGCATCATCTTTATCTCAACTCAATATATCAAGGCTAGCAATTCACCAAAATCAACTTGGAATTTGTCGTTTTATTAACTTTGAGTTTACAATTCCATTCATTTAGAGTTTTGTTTTGCAGATCTCTTTTCCAATTTAATGCATTGAAGAATTTCAGTTTAAATGATTGTCTCACTAATTGCTTGAAAGTTATTTAAATTATTTATCCTCAAAACTCTTGCTATTGGAAGCAGCTATCGCAAATATCTTTGTAAGCTTGTGGTTCGGCCCCCAAACTTATGTCAGTCAAATACGATGATGATTTTGGGCTATTGATATATCTATAATATAAACTAAATTGTTTGAATAAAATTTATATCGACATTGGTGGTATGTTTGAGTATCAATCTACTGTTGGGGAAGGGGACTATGAGAAAAAACAAAAAAATCTTGAGCAAGTCATTCATATGTTCTATCATCAACTCCATAGTTTGAGAAATGTTTTAGTTACCTCATCCCATTCCCATACCATTGAGGTCATTTCCTGGGTTTTAGATTTGGGGTAAAATAAAGCTTCCCAATTCAAAAGCAATGACTACTTTCAAGACTCATTATGCTAGAGGTACGTCTTTCTTACTACATAATTATATTTTATTTATTTTCTTTGGCCCAGTATTGAATCTAGCTCACACGTACGACTACCGCCATAAGCAAAGCAAAAGATTACACCCAAAAATTTCATATTACTATACTTTTTCACAACAAACAATTGTGTCTTTACCTTGTAGGAACAAAGTTTGTTCCCACCTCTCTGGCCACACCCATTAGTACAAGTACAACCATTCAAATTTCATCCAAAAACATAATATAATAGCAAAACTAAATCAATCATTCTACTAGTAGTAGTAGTGGGCAAACTTATATCACTACGAAAAAACTCATCATTGCCATGGACCAGTTTCCTTGGCAATTTTTAAGAATTCCTTGGTAAAATGTGTTTAGCAAGGAAACAAATTCCTTGGTTATCTTCTAAGTTTTCCTTGGCAATTAGCGCCTCGGTGATTTTTCCGAGGAATTTGATTCCTATAAAGTGACACTGATAATAGTAAAAAGTGACACTGATAATAGTAAAAAGTGACACTGCATATATAAACATAAGGGGTGGCGCTGTAATTTTCAAAAACTAAGGGGTTGCATTGAGATTTCAGAATTTTACCTTATTTAACCTGGATAGATCCGTCTTACGGATAATGATCCGTTAGACCGTCTTACAGGAGACAACCTCTATAAAAAAAGAAAGGAGCAAATAATGGGAATATCCCGCCAAAAGTGATTTTCCAAATTTAGAAACATTTATAATTTGTATAGTTGTCATATTTTTTTTGGAAATTGAAATGAAAATCAATTAATGAAGTTGACAACAACATTTCAGATTCAAATGACTTTACAAATATCTTTAGTACATTTAACGTAAAAAAATTGTATAACATTTAATATAGTTCAATATGATTTACGAAATGACAAGAAATACAATATCAAAATAATATCAAATATTGAATAATGTATTCTATATCCGGTTTCACATTTCTTTTTTTAATTTAATACTTTTTTTGCATTTGTAATTGGCATATTGGCTTCTAAATCTTCACCACGGTAATATAAACTCTTAAAAATAAGATTAAATGATGAAACACTCGATTCAATATAAATTATTTGTCACCGTTATTAATAATAGTCTTGACAAATAATTACAATATAGTATTATTCAAATCAATTTAAAACCATAAATAAAAGTAACATAGTTACTTCCCATCATTAATTAATTAGTTAATGGTTTACTAAAGAAATATTTTTGGTAAACATCCAAAAGAATGATAATATTTTTTTCATTTAGTAAAAAAATGAATTACATTATCAGGCTTACTAAATAATGTATTGTTCAACATAGAATATTATCATTACCGTATGAAGTGTATAAACTAAATGCAATAAATATTTTTAAAACAAATCATTTTGTTTAGATGTTTTGAAGCTTAATTTATAAGTAATACGAGTAGTTTTATGAAAAGTTTAATTCTTCTCCATTCCTATAAATTTTAGATTATTATAGTTCTAAAATTTAAAGATTTTTAGAACCAGTTTGTTGTTCGAGGTGTTTAGGTATTTTCATTATTCTAAAAAAATGTTTTCTATATTTTATAACAAGTTTATATATCAATAATATCAATAAATTATATAACAGCCGGATTTTAAATAATTTACTTCATACAACAGTAATATAAACATACATAATTATAACATATTATGAAATTTACAGAAAATTTCATATAAATTAGTAAATAGAAAAAGACAAATTAGTAACCAAGTATCTACAATAAATTTACTATTAACATTTACTTTCCACTAATAATGGTAATAGTCCAGAAAAATAATTATTGTATAAAATATCAGCATATACACTACTTCTATTGCCATTCAAATATTTTGTGTTTAACCGTCGAATATTTATAAAAATTCAAGAAATTTTATATGTGAAATCTATAGATCGGATATAGGCTATGGTTAGATTGAATAAATAATTGATAAATTTATAAGAAAATAAATTTATATCTGACGCAAGGGGCGGGAGAGATGGCAAGACTAGGGGTCACACTTACCTATTAAAAAAAATAAATAAATATATACATATATATGAGATTTTTTCTACTCCATTTTAGTAAAATCTGAAGCTAAAAAATAAAATTTTTAATATATTTGTCTAGCCTACATGTTTAAAAATCCAGGTCTAAAATATGAAAAATAAATAAATAAATAACCTAAATTAACAAATAAAAATCATACTCCCTCCATCCCTAAATAATTGTCCTGCTTGACCCGGCGTACAGTTTAAGAAAAAGTAATTGACTTGATTATTTATATTGGTTTAATGTGTAGTTTCCATTAATGTCCATGTATATGTGGCCCATAATTAAAGTAGAGTGAAAAAGTAAGGGTAAAGTGGTAAAAGTGATGTTCTAAAAAGGTAAGTTTCAAAGTGGACAATTATTTTGGGACGGACGAAAAAGGAAAGGAGGACGATAATTTAGGGACGGAGGGAGTAGTATATTTATCCAGCCTACATGTTTAAAAATTCAGGTCTAATATTTATATATAAAAAAAACTTTAACCTATTAAAGTTAGTTTACAAAAGATATATATTTATTCAACTTAATCGGTAATAGGCCAAGGTTAATTTGAACTTTAATTTTACAAATATGTACCAAAATATGCAGATCTATGATATTTTTCTCCATTTTCATCAGATTTGAAATCAAAAAGTGCATAACTGATGTTTATTTTTCCATTTTTGTCAAAATTAAATTTATTAAATTTATAAAACAAATGTCCAACATAAAAAGTTGGGATCCGAAATTTTTTTATCCATTTTGAAAAACAAATTGGAAAAAAAAATCATATGCTTAAAAAATTTCTCAGATATGATAGATCTAAGTTTCTATTTTTTATAAACGGTTTTTTAAAGTAAAGATGCAGATTGATATGCAATTGGATACAAGTAATTAACTATAAGATCTGTATATTTTCAATACTTAGTTAAATTAGACTCTCAATTTTTTTAATAATAATCGAAATTCAAATTTTTATCATATTTAAAAAAATAAAAAGGAAATATAAGAAATCTAGCTATGAAATGATTTGAAGATATTCAATGTTAGAGTTTATTGGGGGATGATGTGGCTACATAATCTGAAAAAGGGAACGGGGCCTAGCGAAATATCAACTATCTATTATAGGAGTTCTCGCAAGGCACACTAAGAATCTAGACTCAATAACTTTTGTTATTGAATAGTTGTATAAAAATTATGTTGTATAATATGTTATTCATAACATTTTAGTGATGGAGGTTCTGTTTAGAGTCTGTTATTTCGACTTCAATTCCTTTTTTTATTAGATATATAACAAACGGTTGATATATATATATATATATATATATATATATATATATATATATATTTATATATATATATATATATATTATAACATAAACATTTGTGCTTTTTTAAGGTTATTTGAAAATTACCAATCTAACATTTAAATGTAATTGTTTGTGGTGCTTTTATTTGGTAGCAAGAAAGATTATCTCGATGTTTTACTATTAGCAATTCAAAGTACAGTTTATGTCGTATGTAAAGATAAATACAACTTCATGCTTTAAAACCACCCCTTCTAGAATTAAAAGTAATAATCGTACGTTTTCAATGATAAATATAATATATAAAGCAATATTCCAAAATTTATAATAATTTTTTCAAATATATGTGTTTTTCTAGCTTTAATTTTAGTGTTTTTTTTATTTTGTTCACATTAAAGTTCTTGATTGTATATATATTATATTCAATTTTATTTAAGTATATTATATTTTATCGATATATTTAGTTTTATTTAAGTACATGATATTCTATTGATATATTAAGTTTTATTTAAGTATATGTTATTCTATTGATATGTTCAGTTTTATTTAAGACAATTGTGTTTGGTGGAGATTTTTGGCAGATATTGCATGTGATTCCAAAAGAAAGTACACAAGTCATAGTTCATCCCACTATTAATTTATTGTATTTGTGGAAAGATTCACATGTATTGAGGTTGACAACAAATATGAGATACAAAGTATGGGTCCAACGAGAGTTTTGAATAATTGAAACTTTTTGTCGATTGGATTGCGAAGATTGGCGATGGTAAAATTGGTGAACCAAATTAATTATAATTGTGCTTATGTTGATATTTTCAATCAACTGCTGCTTAAGCAATTCAACGATCCAATCGTTCCAATTGTACAAAGCACATATCCTTCATTTGGAAGCAGCCCCGATGATTCATCGTTTTTAGAAAAAAGAGTTATTATAGATCTGACTCTTGATGTGGTTAATTCAATAAATGATTACACGGTATTGAAGAATAATTCAAAAGGAAGATTGTTTTTGAGCTCAGATTTTCCATTTCATTTTGATAGAAACGTTCTTTTGAACGGTATAGATATTCCTAAAGTTTTAAATAGAATTTCATGTTCTGGAATCCTAAATCATAAGTTGAATTTGAAGGTTTGGAACTTCATTAATGTTGCTTCACAACATTGACCATTTCCTTGGGTTATGTATTAGCACACGATTAATTATTACAAGGTCAAAAAACCATGTTTTAGGAGGTCAAATTCTTTCAAATTGGCATTACAATCTTGTTTTTATTTCAAAAATATTACTTGACATCATTTGATCATAGAATTTCATCTAAATTTCAAAGAAGACAAATTGCGGGTATGGTGTCTTACGAAATGTTTATAAATAAAAGTGTCTAGCGTCAGACTTCTTTTGAAAAACCCTATTTTTAGTCATGATCAGTATGTCGCTTTGTCTAGAATTACTAATCTTAAGGGTTTTTTTAATTTTTTTTATCTAATAGTAATAGTTGTAATAATCGTACATCTTCAACGTGAAAAATTTATGTGATTTTTTTGCTTTTATTGTTTATCAATTTTTATTTATTTTGTTCATATTAAACTTTTTAGTTGTATATTATTCAACTTTGATTGAGTATATGATTTTACACCTAAGTACAAATCGGCAACGCAACGCACAGTGTGCATCACTAGTTAATCTCAACAACTATATTTAGGTCAAGAACAGCAAAAACCCAATTAAACAATGCGGTCACAACTACATGCATACTCAATATAAGTAAAATTAATGTAAACGTGAATCAAAAAATCAGTTCAAGATTACAAATTAACATTAATTTTTACCTTAGGGCACACGGATCTATAGAAATTGAGTGAATCAAAACGAGCCCTCATTTTTGAAAAAGAAAAATAGAAAGTCCATCTCTCCTCAACTTGTAATAAGAAACAAATAATGTGGCGGCGATCGACAATGGCGGCGATCAAGCGAGACAAAAGTAACCTTATATGGCGAGAAACCGTTGAAACAAAGAGAAAGCTTAGAAAGCAATAAGTAAATGGAGAAGGAGGCGTGTGCGTGAGACTACTTACATATGTTAATGTGTGG
>JABEVN020002091.1:0-22580 GCA_013146195.2 Codonopsis lanceolata
AGTATCCGTCTATATATATATATATATATATATATATATATATATATATATATGAGAAATTGAGTGTAATCTTGACAACATTGATTAGTTTTGATCAAGAAGTAATATGAAGATTTTATTGTCTTCTCGTCTTACGCGAACAGGCCGCTATATAAATACAGAGGGAAAGGGAAGAGATAAATACCTAAGCTAAATAACTGACCTTTTTACACCCGCTACCCTTATAGATCTAGGAATGACACTCGCTACCCCTCTAGCTTCTATGCATTCACCAGACGGAGCATTGAGACCCCAGATTAGCGACTTCATGCTAATGCTTCTGTACATTTGCTTTGATTCTTTATGTTAACATCCCCCTCAAGTTACTAGTCGATTGAATAGATTGAAGATTGGTAACTTGGTGAGAAAATGGTAGAGCGAGGTGATGGTAGAGCTTTGGTAAGCAGTCTGCCAGTGATCATCAGAGGGTATATATCTGTTTGAGACAACTCTTTTTTGAATCATTTCTCGACTAAGTGACAATCTATGTCAATGTGCTTTGTTCTTTCATGAAATCTTGGATTGGCGAGAGATGTGAATGGCTGATTGATTGTCCTGAATAGAGAAATTTGGAAGATTGGTCTTCACATTGAAGTCCTTAAGTAAGGATGTTAGCCATTTTAGCTCACGGCATGTGTCGATATCTTCATACTCGACCTGGCGAGGACCTGCTTGTTGGTTGCTTTTTACATCTCCATGATGATGAGAGAGTTGCCTAGATAGATGCGAGAAGTTGAGAGAGATTTTCTTGTGATAGGGCAGGCTACTTGATCTGAATCAGTAAGGCTTAAGATTGGTAGATGAGGCATTGGAGGAAGAATAGACCACGACCGGGGTTCCTTTGATGTATTTGACTAGTCTTAAGAAGCTGCATTCAATGATGATCCATGGGGTTGGACATGAATTGACTAAGTACTTGAACACTTGTAGGATATGTCGTGCAGTGACGAGAGAGGTAGATAAGTCTCCCTATTAGTCTTACGTAGGGTGTGGGATGCCATATATGTAGCCGGTTTATGGTCCTTTTCAATTGGTGTGAGGTGGCTTGGCATTTACCAGTCCACTATACGTAATTATCTCCATTGCATACTTCTTTTGATGTGAAAGATTCCAATTTCTTTTGTTCCTTGCTACTTCCAATTCAAGGAAGTACTTTAAGGGACCAAGATCTTTCACAGGGAAGGCAGATTTCAGGTAGTCCTTAACTTGGTTGATCAGACTGTCACTTGAACCTGTTATAAGAATATCATCTACATAGACAAGCAAAGCTATGAAGTGAGACTTGGAGTTAAGATAGAAGAGAAGTGTAATCATTTTGAGATTGCTTTGAAAACCATAGTTGAGAGAGTGGTTGACGCTTTTTCAAACCATTGTCTAGGGGCCTGTTTTGGCCATAAAGAGACTTAGATAGTTTGCATACGGTAGGGTTGGTTCCTTGAGTTAGATTAGGAAGATATCCAGGAGGAAGATCCATGTACACTTCTTCATGAAGGTCTCCATGAAGAAATGCATTGGATACATCCAGCTGGGATATTGTCCAGTTTTTAGTGGCAGCTATGGCAAGAAGAACCTTGACAGAGGTCATTTTAGCAACTGGTGAAAATGTCTCAAAGTAATCAACCCCTTCAATTTGAGTGTACCCTTTGGCCACTAGTCTGGCTTTGTATTTGTTGATGGTGCCATCAGTGTTGTACTTGATCCTAAATGTCCATTTGCGCCTCTACAGCTTTTCTTATTGGCCGGGAGGTCTTGCAGATCCATGTGTTGTTCTTTTCCAGAGCTTGAAGTTCTTCCTTTATGGCTTGGGACCATAGTGGGTCCTTGATGGCCTGTTGATAGGTTTTTGGTTCATGAGTGGTAGATATGTTGTATGAGAAGTCTTTGTATGAAGAGGATACATTGGCATAGTTACAGAAGTTTGTGATAGGATAGGGTGTGGTACAATTGACTGATGGTTGGGTAAATGTTGAGGGAAGATCGATAGTCTTGGAATCAATGGGATGGTCTTGTGTCTTTGAGGTCTTAATTGTGGAGATGGAAGTTGTGTGTTAAGATCATTAGTGATAGGAGTGTGATGATCATCTTGAGTTTCATCTGCATGAGGGTTGGTGTCCTGATCATGAGTGGGGTTAGTGTTTTCAGTTGGTATTTGACTTTCTTCCTCAAGAATGGGGTTGATGGTATATGAAGGGAATAGGCTATCATGAGGTGATTGAGTGATGTCCTTTTTAAAGGGAAATATTGACTCATAGAAGATTACATCTCTGCTGTAGGATACTTGATGAGTATTAATATCATAGACTTTGTAGGCTTTCTTATTACTAGGATAGCCTAGGAAGATGCACTTCTTAGCTCTAGGGGAAAGTTTGTCCCTATTGTGAGATAGGGTTGAGGCATAGCATAGGCAACCTAGAGTTCTAAGGTGACTATAGTCAGGAGGTGAACCTGTTAGGGTTTCAAAGGGTGTCTTGAGTTTTAGGACAGAACTGGGTAGCCTGTTTATAAGGTAGGTGGCTGTTAATAGACAATCACCCCAGAATCTTTTTGGAAGATTTGCTTGGAACCTTAAAGCTCTAGCCAGTTCTAGAAGGTGTCTGTGCTTCCTCTCAGCTCTTCCATTTTGCTGAGGGGTGTCAACACAAGTGCACTGATGTAAGAGCCCTAGTGAAGCCAATAGATTTCCAACTCCATCATTATGAACTCGACCATTGTCGGCTTCGAGATGTTTGACATCTGTTTTGAACTGGTTTTTGACCATATTAAAGAAGAATTGGAGGGTTTGATGTACTTGATTTTTGGCTTTTAGAAGAAAGGTCCATGTGACCCTGGAAAAGTCATCTACTATAGTGAGGAAGGATGTATGTCCATCATAAGTGGCTTTTCTGTAGGGACCCCAGACATCACAGTAAATTAGGTCAAAGGGACTAGTGCTGTGAGAGTCACTTAAGGGAAATGGCTGTCTGGTCTGTCTAGATAGATGGCAAATTTCACAGTGAACATTGGAAGTAGAATTAGATTGCATATTAAGAGAACTGATGTGTCTTATTGACTGTACAGGAGCATGTCCTAATCTAATATGCCACAAGTATAGTTTGTTGATAGGTTTGTTAATAGAGAAAGTATTACTATGTTTACATAGGTCTGGATCAAAGTATTTCTTGCATTCAGAGTAAGCAGATTGCCTATGACTGCTGGAGTCTGTGGACAGCAGTTTGTAGAGGCCTCCATCAATTCTACCAATCCTCCTGAATGTTTTTTGAGAGAGGTCCTGAATGAAGCATGATGAAGCAGAGAAGATTAAGCATACATCATTATCAGCTATTAGTTTGTTTCCAGAAATCAGGTTACATTGAAATTCAGGAGCTAGATAGACATCTTTAAGAGTAATGTTACCTGCTAAGATGACAGTGCCTTTATGAGTGATTGAGCAGGACTTACCATTGGGCAAGTGTATCATAGTGCTAACACTTGTGGGATTGGTGAGGCATTCAAAGGAAGTGGTGATATGGTGGCTTGCACCAGTGTCAATGATCCAGTCAAATTGAGATGGCTTTGTATAGGCAAGACAAGAGACTATAAAATTCTGATTAAAGTTACCTGACATATGTTCTTCTGGAGTATCCATTTGAGCAGCTACAGAATTGGTGTTCTTGGAGTTATTCAGAATTGACATGAGCTGTTGGAGTTGTCCAGGTGTGAAGCAGTCTGCATTGTTATTTTGTTCATCTCTTTTCTTGCTTCCAGTTGTTTCTTTGACAGGTTGAGTGACTGCATTGTTAATGGATGAGTTAATCTTGATCTTTGCCTTGTTTCTTGGCATCTTGCTTGGGTCAGGTTTTGTACCAAATAGAGGATGCCATTCAGGAAATCCTTGTATAAAGAAGCATTTGTCCTTTTGATGAGTGTCACCATGACAGTGATCACAGAACAGTTTCCCTTTATTTGAGGGCATTTGAGGAGATCCTGCAGATCTTGGCTTGTTGAACCTGTTGGGGACAATCCTTCCCATAAGAGCAGATGATATGCTTTCAAAATTTGTGGAATTGCTTTGTGATCTTTGCCCCTCTTCTTGAATAAGCATTGAGACTGCCTTGACCACTGTAGGGAGAGGTGCATTCTAAGAATCTGTCCTCTCACATCTGTGTACCTCTCAGAGAGCCCCATAAGGAATTGTGTTAGTTTTGTAACATGATCATGTTCTTCTTGAATATTGATTGCCCCACATGTACAGCCACATGTGCATTTTGGTTTCTGAAGAAGGTTTGCGAATTCATCCCATAGGCCTTTGAATTTAGTGTAGTAGGCATTGATGGTTAGGTCTCCCTGAGTGCATAATATGATATTTTTCTGGATCTGGAAGATCTTTGGGGCATCACTTTGTGTGAACCTGGTCATGATGTCATCCCAGATTTCGTGTGCAGTTGAGAGATATACTATACTTTGTCTGATCTCTCCGAGTTGACAGAGTTTAGTAGCCAAGAAATGACCATGCTGTTACATCTTTCCCAAGAACTGATGTACTTGGAAGGAGGAACAGGTTTCTTGTTCAATCCCTTTACCATGTCTAGTTTATTCTTTGCGGAGAGGGCAGTTGTGATGGAGATTTTCCATTGGTTGAAGTTTGTGTTGGTTAGGGTTTCAGTTACAAGGGTCATCCCAGGGTGATCATTGGGATGAAGGTAAAGGGGATGACCAGAATTGAGTTGAAGGGTGGATTCAGGGAGATCATAGTCATCAGTGCAAGAACTGGAACCTCCATCCTTTATGACTTTGGTGTCGATTTTGGTAGTGGGGTCGGTCATCGTGAAGTGAAAGAGCAAGATTCAGATTGAGGGAGAGAGGGTTAAGAGAGTTACCAGTGTGAAGCTTGATTAGATGGAGGAGATTGGGACTGATTGCTAATCCTGGATTGATTGTTGGCTCTGATACCATGAGAAATTGAGTGTAATCTTGACAACATTGATTAGTTTTGATCAAGAAGTAATATGAAGATTTTATTGTCTTTCTTTCTTGCAACAATTGTAATGCGGCTGCTATATAAATACAGAAGAGGGAAAGGGGAAGAGATACAGCCTAACTGAAATAACAGCCTTTTTACACCCGCTACCCTTATAGATCTAGGAATGACACTCGCTACCCCTCTAGCTTCTATGCCTGTTACAGACAGTGCATTGAGACCCCCTGAGATTAGCAGCTTCATGCTAACTGATCCTGTTTGCTTCCTGCTTCTGTTTGCTTAGATTCTTTATGTTAACAATATATTATGAATAAATCAAAGGTTCAAAATCGTTAATAAATGTAATATAATAATATTATATAATAAGTATATAGGGTGGTTCGGTTCGGTTTGGTTCGATACCAAAAACCGTGAACCGAACCGAACCGCGTGATTTTCTAATTCTTGAAACCGAAACCGAACCGTCTTCGACCAAAACCGAACCAAACCGGCTGGTTTAGCTTGCTTTGGTTCAGTGGTTCCGATTTACACCCCTAATAGTCATCTATAAGTTCCAAACATAGAATTTAATGGCCTCTGTAAAAGACTACAAATAATCTGATTGCAAGACCAAAATCTAAATAGGATATGTCATCTAAAAGAATTAACAAACAACAACTTTTTAGCAGATCCTAATAAATTTTTTAAAAAAGTAGAAAAAATTATAAGTGATGATTTCATACTCTAATTCACAAAATCTTCTGTGGGGGAATGCATCGATCTGGATTACTGATCAATCCAATTGAGAATTTCTCTCTGTAATTTCAACTGAGAATTTCTCTCCGTAAGTTTGTCTTTCTTCTTCACTTTGGTTGCTTGTTTTCCTCTCCGTGATTTCAACAGAGAATTTCTCTTTGTTGACCGTAATTATGTGCAAGTGTTTGGTTTATTATTCGCCGATTCCCCTCATCTGTAGTCGCTTTGTTCTTCCTCTCATCTGGGTCTCCCGTCGCCAAATTGTAAGTTTCTCTTTCTTCTTCTCATCTGCTTTATATGAATTTGTTTGTGATTTTGGATTATGAATTTATTTGTTTGTGATTTTGGTTTATATGAATTTGTGATTTTTAGTTGTTCTTTTTAATTCAGTTGGTTTTACATGTGTGTGTGTGGCTATGTGAGTAATTTTTGATTTGGTTCACCCCTTGATTATGTTATTGTTTTAATTATTCTATGAGCTGGAATTTATGAATTTTTATCAGGCATTTTGAACTTTTTGAAATTTGTAAAAATTTGGTCTTGTCTGTTATGTCAAGGTAGCACTTTGGGACAAAATGAGATGCTTGATCCCATGGTGCCGGCGAGTCTTTGTGCATTACTATTGTACGATGATATGTGTGATGATTTGAGTTTTGTAAATGAAGCAGTATATTTTTTTTAATATTTTAATTAATTAATCACTTTTAAGCATAAAATATAGTTAAATTAATCTGTTTGAATCTTCTTGGTCTCACGTGGAGATGCAAATACTTGACAGAGTTATTGCATCTCGCGTTTCAAAACCAGAAATTATTGTGAAACAAGAGCCTCCAGCAGAAGATTAAGTAGTGATATAATTATGGATGCACAAGATTTACCTTCAATTCAAATTTCTTAGTTTTTATTTGTTGTTAGTATTTCATTTTCGAGGTCAGGTTCCTCCGTCCTCCCTCCTATAAGGGCAAGGTTGGTTGTCTCCCTCAAGTTTGTAATATTATTTCTATTAATAAAATATAGCAGGGTACCGTCCCTGTTTCCCTAAAAAATAAATACCAAAGTAACTTTATATTTTTATTCCACTATGGATAATCATATTGTTTTAATTGGTTACCAAGATATGTTAATTTTAAATTATTTATTATATTGATTTATTTTAATACTAACACCGTCCCATACTGACATCGTCTAATACTGATGCTATGCCATAGGCACGGGCACATAATCTAGTAAATATGTAATAACCCCTCAGTTATGATTTTTTTTTTTTGAATTATCCTCACCATAACCAATTATAGTTACATGAATGCTTTTTTCTAATATATTTTTTTAACCACATCCTTCTATTTGAGTTGACGAGGTGGTTATCTATAATTTATCTCGAGCATCAATTGAGTTGTTTTGATGAGATATTTGTTTGTAAGTTTTGTAATTAATTTTTACAATTTTTGCAATTTTTATTTTTATTTTATTATTAATATTTAGTTTGAGTTTCTTAATTAATTGTTATCATAATCAAATCAATCTCAATTTAATTTTTGTCCGACCTAGATTTATTTAAAAAAAAAAAACATTTGTTCGTAAGTTTTGTAATTTTAAATATTTGTATTTTTTAAAAAGGTGTGTAAGAGCAAAGTAGGCATGATCTATTTTGGTCTTGTTCTTACCTTTCTTGATCCAAAAGTTTTGGTAGATATTTGAAAACAAAATCTTTAGATGCATTTTTGGAAACAAAATATTCCTGAGATTTTTTGTTTTCTTGGTCCTAAAGTTTAGGTGTAATTATGGAAACAATATCTTGGTAATATTTCTTCCAATATTCTATCCTTAAAAACGTGACTAAGAGTTATTGGTTTATTTGGTAATGAAATCTAGTGAATTTAGGAAGCTTATTTGATTACCAATTCTATCTCATAATCCTTTTCCATATTGGAGTTTGTTTCCTTCTTTTTGTGTAGGTCTCCATCACAATATAAATAGAGGACATGGACAAAGGCTGAGACGTGCAGACATAAAGAGAGCTAAGAGCAGAATATTCAGAGTTTCAGAAGTTCAGAGTTCCAGTTTTGGTGCTGAATCTGAATGCAACTTCTGATGTAGTAACTATAGAAGCTACATCAGAAACTACATTGAGATTGCTAGAATTGTTTGTCTTCCTAGGGTTTTTAGGAAGTTGATCTTTTAATCCCACGTTTTCTCTACTTGTTTTTCTGTGGGTTTTTGCTCTCCAAGACTTGTTGTCTTGTGAGAGTATTTGTTTGGTGATTTCACATTCTTTTTGTAAAATAAATCATATTATTTAGTGAAATCTTTTTGGCCATGAGGCTAGATCTACAAGTATATGCTTGTAGATTGTTTGGTTACTGTTTGTGCGTATTTTCTGCTTTAGAATTAAAAGTCTTCCGTTGTTTTAATTTTTCTGATCAATGCACCTTCCATTATAGCTTCTGCACAAGCTACATTGGAAAATGCATTGACAGTTTTTGCGAATCCTAGCTACTATTGTTCCAACAATTGGTATCAAAGCCTCCTCTTGACGTCACTAAGAGAAGATTCTGGTTGTAGCCATGATGAATTCTCAGTATGTGAATGTTGCTCGTTCTTCTACCATGAAAAGTATTGTTTTTCCTTCGATTGTTGATATGTCCTCTGATTTTGATAAATACTCTATGGATCTTTTGACTACTAAGTTTAAAAACATTTTGAAAGCCAAGAGTCAAAACACAACTCCATCTTCAAACTCCAAATCCTCTTTTAAACCTGATTTTGATAAATTTACTCCCAAAGAAAATTCCTTTCGAACTTTAGAAAAACCTTTTACCAATCCTTTTGCTTGAAAACCTTCTTACATTGGAAAGAATATTGATTCCATTTAGTGTATGGAGTGTCAATGATTTGGTCATTATGCAAATTAATGTGCAAATACCTTGAGACAGAAGGGTTTAAAGTTTTCTGCAACCTTGAGTGATAGTGATGATGAAGATATAGGAGATTTCATCACTCTCACTGCTGTATACGACTCTGAATCTGATTGTGCAGGTCCTTTGGCCAATGTACCTCTGAATGTAGCTTCTTTAGAAGCTACATTGAACAGAAGTTGGTATGATTTTTGATGTTTTAACTCCTCTGTTACAGAAGATGGTGGAGATTCAAAATCAGATCTGCTGGAAGTTTACAAAGAGTTGTACACGGATTGACAGAAGAGGGCTCATCAAGTTACATTGTTTGGAAAGACAAATGATGTATTTAAAAAGGTAAATGAAGATCAAAAAGAGTGTTTCACAAGACTGGAGTGTTTACTAAGCAAGAAGAATATGGAGATTGAAAACCTGAAAGAAGAACTCATCAATGCTAATGAGACCGTGGCAAAATGGAATTCAAGTCAACACAAAATGGATGATATGTTGAAGTGCGAGAATAATGGTAAGTCTGGCCTTGGATTCTTGCCAAAGATGTTTGTTAAAGAAGGTGAATGTACTTCTACTGAATCAAAACAGCCCACACAAAATTTTCAAAAGCCAAACTTCTTTGAAAAACCTAAAACAAGAAATAAAAATCTGGTGTGTCACTACTGTCACAAACCTGGTCATATTCAGCCATTTTGTTACCTTAAAAAGGCTATCTATAACGAAAAGGCTAGGAAAACTTATCTAGTTCGTAACCAAGTGCAACATCAGATGCAACATCGGATGTAGCATCAACATCCAAAGCTACATTTGAAGCTACATCGGCTAAAACTGTTCAGAAAAGTTTGGGTTCCTAAAAGACAGTCAGACTTTGTTTCAGAATCACAGAATTCAGAAGTTGAAAGGTCAGAAAATTCAGCAAATGCGGATGCAGCTCCGAATGTAGCTACATCACAAGCTGCATCAGAAGATTCATTAGTCAAAACTTTTGCAAAAGCTGAAACTGAATCCCAAAATACTGAAACTGCTCCCATTGTGACTGATCGAAGCCAAGACATTTCCAGCTGCATACAGAAAAACCATCCAATCTCTCAAGTGATAGGTAATATTCATGATGGCATGTCCACAAGGAGAAAAGGAAAGGTTGATTATCACAAATTAGCATGCCTATCAAAATATTTTTGAGAGAAGCCTTGTTACTTTTTGTAGCTAGTTTTAGTAATTAGGTTAATCTAGTTTTTTTTTAATCAGAAAATTTTTCTAGAGTACCTTTTTTTTTTTTTTTTTTTTTGCTTTTATTGCTTGTGTAGAACGTGTGTGTCCCGGAGGGTGTGATGTGTGCTGGGGTAAAGAGTCAGGCGTGACACGTTACTATCAAAGAACCTCAAAGAGTGTAGGATCGGGGTGGAAGCCAAGACTGATCAAACAAAGATAAAGAGGGCAAAGGCTGATGCCAGAGAGTTCTCTCTCTAGTACTCACTAGGTTCTCAATCAAGTGAATTCTATCAAATGATCATCGATCCTTAAAAATGAGGTTTTCACCTCTATTTATAGTGAATGTAGGATGACACGTGGAATATTCCCAGCTAGGTGTCATCATCCTATTAATCATGCAATGATCATAAGACAAGTGTCCCATAAGTGGGGACCACAATCAGCTCTTTCTCTCTTACTATTAGTGATCAGGTCACATGCGCCGCATGTGCGTGGTATCGCACGCTGCATAAATTTTAAGCGACTTTCTCTTGACTTCACCACCAAACCAATAACCCCGAGGTTCCCAAAAAATCGGCTCGCCTTCTAAGGGTTCATGGACCCTAGACCCGTTGCACTTAGAGTAAGTCACCCTAGTGCCTAAGTCGGGTCATCCTCGACGGATGTTGTTAGCGTAAGTTGTCGCCCTTTACCTTAGGCGCAGAGTTAGTTCCTTGAACCCTAATATTCATAGATTGGGGCTCTGTGGCCAACTCGATTCTCATAGGGTCGTGCAAGATGTCATCCCTGACGGAGCGTTTTTGACCCTCTAGTTTGCTCTGAGACCATTAATAAAGCCTGGTCTGCCGCCGCAGAGGTTCCAAGGCCATTACCCTTAGGCTAAAAGCACTCAACCTCGGCCCCTCTTTAGGCTATTTCCCGCAGCCTAGTACGTTCTTGTACGATAGGTCTTAGTTTGGGAAAACTAGGTAATTACATGGCAATCACCTAGAGTGACATGGCATAATCCCTACTACATTTGTCCCCTTGTGTGGGAAGTGTTACGAAGTAAGGGTTTGCACACATATAATTCCATAGCCGAACGCTCTTGCTTAGCCTGGTTACTCATAAAATTCCATAACCGAGCATTCTTGCTTAGCTTGGCTAAAATTCCATAACTGAATATTCTTGCTCAGCTTGGTCATATGATGCTCCCATTGCGATCACGAAATATCCTAGCTTGAAATATTTTCGAAGCTTTTCTTTTTGTTTGTGTTTGTTTTTTTTAAATTTCCCTTGGAAGATTTAGTTTAGATTGTCCCCTTGAGATTTATTTACCTTAGTAATTCTTCACCTGTTGTCCCCTTGCGTGTGGACATTCACCTCTGAGGGTGTCCGCAAGCAGAATCAAAAGAATTGCTTAATGTATGAGCTTGAAGGAGCCAACAATTATCATCCCCCCTTTTTAACTAACCCTTGAAATTTTTCCGGCAAGAATACATGCCTGAACTCAATTTCGGAACGCAACTTCTGGACTTCAATTTATGTAGAAAATTTCCAGACTTTAGTTTCGGTCACTGACTTCGAAGTTAATTTCCGGACTTCAATTTCTGAAGTCAAATCGGACTTCGCCGAACTCAACTCGGACTTCGGTTTAAGTGAATTTCCGCACTTCGAAGTCAAATGCTGACTTCAATTTAAGTAAATTTCCGTTAGTTTAAAGTCAATTTACGGACTTCGGTTTACGAACTCAAATACGACTTCGGTTTAACCCAACTCTAGACTTCGGTTTTGAAGTCAGTCAACTTCGAAGTGAATTTCCGGACTTCGGTCGAAGTCAAATCCGACTTCAATTTCGGCAAATTTCGGACTTCAAGTCAATTTACAGACTTCGAAGTCAATTTTTGGACTTCAATTTTTGAAGTCAAGTTTGGACTTTAGTTTTTGAACCCAACTCTAGACTTCAGTTTCTGAAGTCAATTCTGAACTTCAGTTTCTGAAGTGAATTTCCGGACTTCAGTTTCTGAAGTCAAATCCGGACTTCAATTTCCGAAGTAAATTTCCGGACTTCAGTTTCTGAAGTCAATTTCTGGACTTCAGTTTCTGAAGTCAATTTTTGGACTTCAATTTCTAAAGTCAAGTCTGGACTTCAGTTTTTGAACTCAATTCCGAACTTCAGTTTCTGAAGTGAATTTCCGGACTTCAGTTTCTGAAGTCAATTTCTGGACTTTAGGTTCTGAAGTCAATTCCGATTCCTTGGATTTGAGTATGAGGGTTGGAGACTCCGGAACAGAAGGTGGGTTTAGGCATTTTTTTTAGGGAAGCAGGGCGGCACCTGCGGGAGTTTTATTAATAATAAAAAAGAAGTACAAACTTGAGGGGGACAACCAGCCTTGCCCTTATAAATGGGAGGACAGAGGAGCCTAACCTCGAAAAAGAGATACAAGCGAAAAAATTAAGAAATTCTAACGTAGGGAGTGTTACTAGCATCTAGAAAAATGAGACCTTTAGATGGACTGGGAATAGCCGAAATATCGTGGAAAACCTTATCCAAACGAGTGTCACAGGCTAGGTGGGTTTAGGCATATAACTCTGTCCAGAGTTAATAATTCTTTCTCCGGGCACATATACTTGTCTTAAATTGAAGTTGAGTCGAGGTGATTAGATTGAGAATTTCAAGTCTTGGGTTTAGGTTTTCAGGTTAAGTGATTCGGAATCCAAGGGTTCGGTTTTGAGCATTAACTCTGTCTAGGGTTAATAAGTTGCAAAAGGGGTTTAGGTACCAAGTCCTGCCTTCTTAGGGGCTTTAGATAAAATTGGTTATTTATTGAAGGAGTTCAGGTACCAAAGTAAACTTTGCAGGGGCTTTAGATAAAACTTTAGGGGCTTCAGATAAAATTGGTTATTTATGGAAGGAGTTCAGGTACCAAAGTAAACTTTGCAGGGGCTTTAGATAAAACTTTAGGGGCTTCAGATAAAATTGGTTATTTATTGAAGGAGTTTAGATACTAAAGTAAACTCTGCAGGGACTTTGGTATATCATAAGATAACTTTAAATAAAGGGTCTCAGTGTAAGGAAAATTCAAGCCAATGGGCTTTAGGTAAAAGTAAGTATATATTAAAAGGTGTTTAGGTATAATGGGTCTTTTTTCTGAAGGGGCTTTAGGTAAACAAAACTGTTTGCCATTAAACCTTTAGCGCAGAAACAAGCAGACGCGATCTAGGAGAGATTTCGGGCAGCGGCTTCACAAGGGGTTTCGACGAAACCCGGGGCGTAGTTTCGTAGAGCGAACCCAAAGAAAACCAAGGCACGGCAAGAGAAGACATCACCCAAGGCGAACTTGCGAACTCGTTGGCTCTGTGCTACAATCCTTTTCCAGTAAGGTTTCGGCTTGAGGAGACTTCGATAGACATGGCTTCGAAGACGATAAGGTATTGTAATTGAGGGTTCCGCCAAAGGTAAGGTTATGCACACGTCAATTTCGTGGAACAGCCCCTTCGCAAGTAGGTTGCCGCGCGAGATTTTCCGTACAGGGGTTTCGGGTGTTTCCGGGAGAGGAATGTATATCCGTAATAAAGATTGCGTTAACTTGGGGCTTCGGCATGAGAAATTATCTTTCAACAGGGAGTTTATGAGCAAAGAATTCCTTAAGTTTCACATTCCTTCTCTGAATGGGTTTCGGAAGAGTGGGTTTCCTTTCCGCATACAATTATCTTTACGCAACTAAACCTTTTCCTGGTGGGTTTAGGCAATTGGGACTCTGGGTGTATATATATATATATATATATATATATATATATATATATATATATATATATATAGGGCCAGAGAAAAGTCTCACATAACAACTGATTGGGTTGTGCTTCCAAACATTATTCTGAGTGCCCTTCCTGACTTTCATGTTGCCGTTGCTACAACCCCCAGGCTTACGACGAAGGATTGTGATACATCGTCTTCCATCATTGATCAAATTCTGCAAAGGGACTCTTTCTCAAGCAATTTTCGTTACCGAAGACAAGGCTGCTGTAAGGAATATACTTCTCAGCACCCCTTTTAATTTTCCAGAAATTTCTTTGTGTCTTTGCTTCAATCCTGTGAATCGCGAAGCAAGTAAGTTGAAAAACTTGCAAACTCTTTTCGACCCCAAGTATACCGTTGTTGTGTTTCAATGATGTTCTTGTCTTTGCTTCTTTACATTCAATTTTGTAATTTATCCAAGTTCTTTCTGATTAGCCCGATAATTATGCGCAATTTGTTCCGTGCCTTAGTTGCGCCATATTGGATAAGCTGCTGTTGTGGTTCTGCTTCTGTTTCAATTTTTTTTTGAATTGTTTCGAAAAAAAGAAAACTCAGTTTTTGTGCCAGTGGTGAGGTATCACAATCCATTCCATAATTCTGAAATTCATGAGATGTCTCGAGTCTAATAATTGCTGCTATGAATTTATGTGCCCACTGAACCTTGTCCTGTGATATGTGAAATTTGAATCCAAGCAGAGACCTTCTAGGAATATGGTTGAACTTGTAGCAAATTACAAAACTGTTGGGTTCCAGTAGGATGGCGTCTAGACATAGGAAGAAGTTAGTGGATAGTTTGCTATCCATGTGAAAACTTTTTCTTCGCTGAACCAAAGGTTATAAACCAACTGATATTTGCTACTGTTTCTCTCCAACTCCCTGAATAAAAAACTAAAAAGTGCCTGGCATCACAGAATGCTTCTTGTAGAAAAAGAGACCATTGATGTTGCGCTTGGCATTTTCAGGAACAAACCCGATGTAATTTCTTTTATAGACCCAAGACGAGTAAGCTTTACTCAACAAATAATATATCAAATAGCCGCTTTTTCGTCCCTTTATTTTAACATGCTATCACTTTTAAAAAAATGATTTCCTCGAGGAGAAACTAATCCTTGCAACTGTACATTTAGACTTGTCGAAGGAAAAATATATATCCACTTAAAACAACCTGAATGATAGAAATAGTATATATATACTTGTATCCCCTCTCTATTCACGGCCTCTGCATCAGATACTGAGTTGTAGTCCCCTTTGATTTTTTTTAAAGATGATGGTGAGATCTGGTCCTGCCCTGAAAAAAGCGCAAATTGACCTTGGCTGTGTTTGCGTACCGTCAACGAAGGGCAAAGGCAAGGAATCAAATTCGAAAAGTATGCCGCCAGAGAGTATGTACCATAGATCCCCGGTGTTTGGTGATGATGACGTGTTTTGGTCAGTAGTTCATGACTTTTCTGAGGAGGGTGAACCAGTTGAGAAACCCATTACTATTGGAGAAGAGCCGACGGAGGGTCAGATAGCGTACATTGAAGGAGACTCGTTCCTTCGTTTGCGTATTGAGCGAGGTGGTTTCCCATGGTGCTTCGTGCAATTGATGGGTCTTAGCGAAGGAGCTGGTGAATGGGAAAAGTGGACGGACTTCATTTTAGCCAACTCCAGCTATGTGGAAACTCTGAAATCAGCTGGACTTTATGATACTGTCCGGGCATTCCATACATTGCACCTGAACAATAATCTAGATCATCTAAACCTGATTCTCTCGTGGTGGAGTATCGACACACACACTATCATAACTGGCTGGGGGGAAATAACTTTTACGCTCGAGGATATAGTTGAACTTACGAGTCTTGATTATGTTGGGGAATTCTCTTTGGCGCATCCTTGCTCAAGAAGAAGAAGAAGAGGCAATTGCAACCATTAAAGAATGGTTAGCTAACTGCTCTAGTTGGAGGAGGAGTCTTGTCGATGCTAGCAACAAGAAAGATTTTCCAGGGTGGCAACGATATTGCTTCTGTGATTATGCTAACTCCTCTTCTTTAGACGGGGAGTTCATACGACATAAGAATCACTTAGCAGCTTATATTTTGGCATTGATCAACCAAATCTTGATGCTTGGATCTCCGGGCGACGGTCCAGTTGAGGCATATACGGATTTGGCAGTACGTCTATCCTTAGGCAAAAGGATTCCACTAGCAGCAATGATATTGGGCAACCTTTATTCCCGACTGGACCATATAGTACTTGGCTTTAAAAGTTCCGCTGGCCGCTTTGACTTACGTGGATTCCTTCCCATGTCTTTGATTCAAATGTGGATTTTTGAGCATTTTCCACATCTTGCTCCACCCAGAAACGATTTGAAGAAGCGAGATAATGTACTCTGCCCGAGAGCACACTGTTGGGATAAGAAATCATGTTTACGCAGGCTACAAAATTACATAGATGATGAAAAGTCGTTTCACTTCCGTGTGTATTCTTCCGTTCCTAGGAATTGCATGAGCTTCTCCTTTTACGGGCCCAAGACTACAATGAAATCATTTACGCACTACTCACAACCAATCGGGCAGCAGATGTATGTCTTGTGTAATGCTTATCCTTCATGGCTGCCCACGTATAATGATGTAGAGAATGGGGTCTCCCGCGTGTATAGTCCTCAAAGATGTGCCCGACAATGTGGATTTGACCAGCAGGCTCCTCGATCGGCCATTGTGAAAAGAACATACAAGGAAAGTTTTCGTCGGTTCCTTGAGAGCAATTTATTGAACGAAGCATGCTACATGGGGCAGTTATTCTTTCCAGCCGCAACTCGGCATTTGAAGAGGACCCTTGGTGCTCGATCATATTGGGTTTCACAAAGTGTAGGGTTTCTTAGCTACTTGCAGTCAACACAAGAGCGAACGCCTCCATCGGAGTTGGTCCCATTAGCTAAGAATAACAGACTTATGAAGATTCCACCTACCAGGGATGACGACTGGATAGATACGCAAAACAAATTCATAGACTTTGAAGATGACCCCCCCAAATCTGGAAAGAAGGATGAAGTGGTGACAACAATTCCCAGTAAAGGTACCGTGCCCCCAGCTTTGGGAAAGAAACGAGTAAGCCTCTAACCACATTTTCTTTTTTCATCCCTTGTCCTTTTATTTTTTCGCTACCTTTCCCCTTTTCTGGGTACCATCCTGCTAAGTTACGTACTCGAACAGTTCGAGAGATGTTAAGGAGCGGGCCCCAAAGCGAAAAATCATTGAAAATCCTTTAGTAGATAAACATGCTGCCAGTGCGGTGTCATCCAAGCATGGTAAAGGCAAGGACTTTGCGCATGTGAAGAGTATTCTGCCCCAACATGCGGATAGTATTCCACCCCTATTTTCTCCCGAAATTGTAGACATAGATGGTAATTCTGCTAGCTCCGATCGAATGCACAAAGTAGAAGATGAGTCCTCAAATAATGATAGCCATAGTCGATGTAAGACCCCGAACCTTCGTGTGATTGACCTTATTGCCTTGCGTGTCGTTCAACCGTAACCTCGCTTACTCGACTTGAAGTAAGAACCTTGATTAATATAGGAAGGCTGTATAGGAGCCAATATATTAGTTCCCTTTGTACCATAGACCTTAACTAGTTAAAGTCACAAGTCGTGACTCGACGATAGTCGGAATGCGACGCGATTGAGGGTTTACTTCCGTTTTGTGTTCGTGACCTCGGTTTGGGTCCTAGACCTCTTTAAGATGGTTTGTTAACATGTTTAGATGTGTTAGACTTCAAGTTGGAGGTGTTCCTTAAGTCTATCGAAGACTTGGAAGTTTTGGAGATAGCGTTCGTCTCTATCGCTGCATTCGGGAATCGAGTCGCACGCCTCTCCTTTGGGATCCTTATTTCCCTAAGTTGTTATTCAACTTCCTAGAAGTATTTAAGCTCCTTCATTAGCCCTTAGACTTGCCTTAAAAGTCTCCTTTCATTGCTCGCTTGATTTCGAAGTTCGTTCGTCCGTCCCGGCCGCACGTTGTCGCACCCCTTCCTGTTTCGCTCCGAGTTGTTTCGGGAGTTGTTCGGGTGTGTTTTAGACTTGTTTTGAGTTGGGTTAGACCTTAGGTTGGTTGCCCATAAGTTTGGAATCATTTAGATCAGTTTTAGACCAAGTTTTGGAGGTTCAGGAGCCGAGGCGGCCGCATGGGATGGAGTGAGGCGCCCGCCTCGATACCGAGAGCAACCTTGCGTGGAAGGAGTGAGGCGGCATGGAGCATGGTGAGGCGCCCGCCTCACCTAACGCCTACGGATTTCTTTCCCTGCTTTTGATTTTTGGTGTGAAATACCTATTCTACCCCTATTTTAACCCCTCCCTTTTGCCTTGTCCACGCCTTGGAAGGGTAGCATGGTAATCCCTCACCCTTTATAACCCCAATTCATCCTCTTCCCTCTCATTTTCACCAATCAACCGTGAGTTTAGAGAGAGAGAGGAGGAGCTTCAGCTTCCAAAAAATTGCCGATTCCCGAGTTCCCGCCATCGGATTGTCGAGCCGTGACCGCCATCGCGAAGCCCTCGCCGAGTAGTCTTTCCCTCGGTTTGTTTTCCACATCCTAGAAGTTTGTGGCCCGATTGAGGTACGTTACTTAAGCCCTAGTTTCTCTCTACAAGCATCTTGATGATTAATTGTTAGAAACTTATTCCTTGTGATTTATTGATGTTATACACGTCAAAATGAGATGTTTCCATGAATATCGATAGATTTTGGTTAGGGTTAAAACCGAATGGGTTTATTGTGTATATTGGAATTCTTATGATTTAAGATTGGTTGTTGTTGGGTTAGAAACCCGGATACATTGTGAATACCGAAATTATACCTTGGAATAGAAAATTGGAACTTGGTAGATTGACCCAAATGAAGTCAATTTATTTATAAAATTGTTATTCGAACCTTAGGATAAAATCCTATATCTTCTTGTGTTCATTGAATCTCAATTGCGAAATTTTGAGAATTTCTCGTGAGACCAAATTGTTAATAAGATTGATTCTTGGCCTAGGACTCTAATTGAGTCTCTTGAATGATGTTAAGTGCGAGATTATTGCTAATTCTTGGGTGGTTTATGTGTGAGTCGAGAAAGCGTAACTCGATTGAAAGACGTTTTGAATAGGTTCAATTATGAACTAGAACCAATAATACTAGTGGACTTTTAATGAAGTCCCAAGAGGCGTAGGAATGTACTATGTGACTCTACTTAGAAACCTTGTTAACATCCTTGGAAATCCGGAATTTCTTCGTGAAAATTTTCCCTTAGGAAGGATATTTGGATCGTGTATACCCTAGTACCCTCTTTGATGGGAATCTTGAGTTGTCGTAAAGATGACTGAATAGTCATCCAAGTCATGTGTGTGGATGGACTTATGAAATACCACAACATGGTTAATTGATGAATCTTGAGTAGTCTTCAGCCCTCTGTTCTTCAAGAAGTGCATGCTTGATCTTTAATTCTTAAAGGGAACCTCGAGAGGATTTTATAATGTTATATATATATAACTTATGATTCTACGGAACTAAGCTTGATAAGGCTTGTTTGTGATTAATGCATGAACCTCTATGTTTACTTGAGTATCAATGTGATTTGATTCATAATCCTATTAGCAAATGGAATTACAGCTTGAAATTGAACTAAGCTTGGTTGGACAATAATCAACTTAGGTTTCTGCCTTTTATACTTGACTTAGTAAATTTGAACTAAGGTTCCTAAATGGAATGAGAACTTAACCCTGCTGTGAACAAGAACCTAGAAAGGAGTCTTGGACACATATAGTGTTCAAACTCTATTTGACCGAATTATAGAAATGACTCGGCCGACTGAGTCGATGCTAGTGGTCGCTTAACAATACCGACTCCACGATAAACCCTACAACGCTTGAAATCTGCTTAACTAGAATACTAGTTTCGAGATTCTTAATTTAATTCACGCCACGCCTAATTACTAGCCAGTAAAAGAATAACATGCCCACCTGACTTGAATGAGACCGCTATCACTGTGCTCGTCCTTGCTTGATTTCTTAAATAAGTAAATATTACTTGTTTACCCCGATAAGTCCAGCTGACATACGTGTCCTGCATTGTCTTGCCTTGACTGTCTTGTCCTGTCTTGTCCTGTCTTGTCCTGACTTGTCCTGCATTGTCTTGCCTTGCCTTGCCTCTTGTGTCCTTGTCCTGTCCTTGTCTGACTTGTCCCGACTGCATTGTCTTGCCTTGCCTTGCCTGCTTTTTGTCTTTGTCTTGCCTTGCCTTCCCCGGTTGACAATTCGTTTACCGCTACGAATCACTAATCATGAGATTCGTGATAGTGATGAGTTGCCGAACCAGAAACGGGCAAACCCCTCCATTCTTGATCACTTTGGAGAAGAGTACCTTGTGTAACCATTATGGGCGCTTGAATAATACTATCCGGGTCGATGTATCATCTCGCATGCAACAAAGATGTTCCTGATTATCTGATTTATCTTGCAGGAGCTACATGGCGGTACCAGATTATATTCTATCCCCTTATATGTGGATTTCTTCTAGCATTTGTGAAAACAAAGTGCTATCCCGAATATGTAAACTAAATGCTTATATATATACTTGCTCTTGATCGCTTGACTTTCGTGATAGGCCTGTGAATTGTATGATGCGTATATACGTAGATATGTATACTCCTACTTGATTTCCCCCTGATTACCTGCATATGTATATATATGTAGATATACATACTCTTACTTGATTTACCCTGATTGTCTTCGTATGTATATAATTGTAGATATGCATATCCTTACATGATAAACTTCCACGAATGAATTGCTTGGTACATAAATGAATTTACATACCACACTTGATAAACCTATGAGGGACTTGGTATATGTATATTTATAAATATGCATACTTCTATTTAATTATTTCTATGAGAGGCTTGGGATGTCCTACGATTAGATATACATCCATAATCATGATTATTCTTGTGCCTTGCTTCCTGACATGTTTGACTGTTTGTGAACAGGGAATTCACCCTGTTTCATCTTGGTAGTCCGGTAAAGGACAGGTTTTCATTCAGTACAACCCGACTTATTGGGTCTTCGTCGTAAAACGATATCATTTCCTCTTACGGCAATATTTAAATTATGATTTATTGTTTAGTAGTAACGCATCTTGGGTCATTATGACTCATCCGTAGATTTTGTTTCTAGTTGCGGCTCAGAGTCGTATTGAGGTATAGTACGTGACCGCAGCGGCATTGATCGATAGCTCGAGCTTAGTTCGTGTGTTCGTGATTGTAATAGTCGAGTTTCCGAGTAGTAACTTGTGTTCTCCTATCTCTCTAGCATCCTTGGCTTGTATATCATATTTACTATTCTTGTGAGCTCGTGGTATTGTAAAGTTAATTAGACTTTACAGTCGGGTAGAATAATTGGAATTTGATTTGGTTCTCCCTTGGGCCGACGTGTTGTGTCGTTGCCCATAGCTTTGGTTTTTCTATTACATTGTCTCCCAAGCACTTAGCTGTGGCTTTGGGGCTTTCTCTATCCTAGTTATTATTATTATTGTTGGTTAACCCCTTGGTATGCTTTAGCGTGGGTATGTGTTATATCGGTTGGCCCTTATTTGTAACGCCACTGGCTTGTGCGATGGGTTGTCCGGCGTCGCAATGTTGCGCACGCGAAGTTCGTTTTCTCCCATCATTGAGATTTATGTCTCTTGGTATCCTTGGTCTTGGTTTCGAACTTCATAGCTCGGAACTACTTTTCCTTGTCGCTAATCCGCAAAACTATCGAATTTTGTAAACCCGTATTTTTAGTGCGGCTCGCTCTTGTTCTTGTTTAGAGCTTGTTAGCTCGAATGTCGGACTTCGCACTATTATTTTTTAGTGCTTGTTCTCTTCTGCCCGCTTGTCCTAGCGACGCGACATTGGGATTCCGGTTCCGGAATCAACCGAATCGGCGGGTCATCGCAGTTGGTATTATCGGAGCTTTGTTAGCTATAAGCCCGAGGATAGGATCCATGGCTGGAATCGGGTTTTGCGTCGTCGGTATTTTCCCGTTGAGCTGCTTCGATTTGTGCCTTTATCTGAGATAAGTTCTCTCGTACAATTATAGGACTGATTACTAAGTTCGTTAGATGCAGTGCCGTAAACGCAAGTTTGTGTTTGAAACATCATATTTTCTGTATTGCCTTTAAGTTGCAGTATGATGTTACCTTAGGAACTATCATTTCTTGTCCGTATGGGTTATCCGATGAACTTAGGTTGTCGATTCTAAGAGTGATCGCCGCGGTGTTGCTAATGTCTTTGATCGTTGTTATACGTTTCTTGAACGAAGTGGATAAGCCTCCCGTAATGCATTGTTATCGCCATATAAGTATATATAGATATGAGGCGGTACCGACCACGAGTCCTGCATTGTTTAGTATTGCGAAATGAATATTCTTTCAACTACATTTCCTGGTATAGAGAGGACCGCTCCGATAGAGAGAATGTCCGACTCCATAATGAGACTTGATGAGTAACCAGGAGACACGCGATTTCTAATTTGAATTAGTTGTCAACCGGACCTTTGCCGACCCTTAGTGGTTGAAGTCTTCTGATTAGTAACAATTGCTACCTAGGGATGCATAGTTATTGTGTCTACTTGTTGCTAAGTCTAATACGTTAATGAGAGTATTAACGTGGTGTAACATGTTTTATCTATCGTAAAATAGATTGTTGAATATGAATATTCCATACTTGGTATACCGCATAATAGATTAATATGCTATGTACATGATATTGATTGCCATGCATGTATGTGATTATATTATATGTGCATGAGACCGATGAAGGATCTTTGTGTGTGATTTGCAACCCCCTCGCATCCTAAGCAGCTTTTGAAGTCACTTCGAGGCCCCTGACTTTTATCAAGAGGTCTTAGATGGGAGAAGCTAGAGCAGGTATTATATGATATAGGAGTGTGAGCAG
>JABEVN020002092.1:0-22581 GCA_013146195.2 Codonopsis lanceolata
CGAGGGAAGCATCAACCGGATAGGATGGCTCAGCGTAGTACCTTTGAGTTTGTCGAGGTTGAAGGGCTGGACAAGATCTTCCCATCTTGGTTTGTGAGAAGCACTGGCACCTCCCGATCGATCTCCTTAACAATGTATGGTCCCATCCAGTGAGACTCCATTTTCCCTCAAGTATCAACATAACTAGGGGTTTTTCTCGAAGCAGAGGTCTCCGACTTGAATATCACGGCTTTTGACTTTTTATTGAAAGCTCGGGCGATACGCTTGATATGCCCGGTATGCTCCAAGGCTAACAGCGCCGTTTCATCAATTAGGGCCGCCTGCATCGCCCTTCTGACCCAATCAATCCTCGCTATATCGCTTCCATCATCATTCTTAATGACGAATTTCCACCTCTATCGTAGTACCACCTCCATACCATATGCCAAAGAATAAGGGTAGCCCAACAAAAAGATATCGACGCATCTGCAGTCCCGTGAGGGCTAGTGGCAATTTTTCCGCCAGCTCTTCCTCAGACGCCCATTTTCCGATGATGTTCTCGAGTTTTATCGTCTTCAACGCACCATTGGCTTGTGGCCTAGGGGAGGATTGCTTTCGATTTTGAACTCGCTTCAGCGCACGGCTCACGCCCCTTCAAAGTGAGAGCCGTTGTCGGAGATGATCTCGAAAGGCACCCCATAGCGGATATGATGTTGGCCGAATAAATTTGACACCTTTCGGGCGAAGATTTAGTACCTTGTAGGAAGAAGCTTCCACCATTTTGTGAAGTAATCGACGGCTACCAGACATATTCGGCCATTGGATCCCTTTGGGTGAATTTGGCCTATGACGCCGATACCCCATATTGAGAAGGCCAGTGGGGCCGTGGGGCCGAGTTGTATAGGACGCAAGGGGCAATCATGTCGTAGATTAGCAAAGCGCCGATATTTGTCGCAATGTCGCACCCACCGAATACGCCGCTGACGCAGTGTACTCAATAGTACTCGTCGTTTGATGACTTTCTTTGAAAGCATATGGCCGTTCATGTGGGGGCCCACTGTACCACCATGCAGTTGATCCATAATTTGCTCAGCTTTGGCCCGATTGACATAGTAAGTTGAGGCCTTGATAAGTGCTCTTATACAGTGCCACCACCGAGTACGAATTGGGAGGCCCATCTTCGCAGGAGACTCTTCCCCTCTTGTCTAAGCGTTAGGAGGATAAAGATTTTTCTCGAGCAGATTTAAGATGTCGCATACCGTGGCTCGTGATGCCGCTCGTGGGTCCGCGTTGATTTTGAAACAAGATGCCGGAGTGACCTTCTTCCCGACTATAAATGGTGAACTTTAGTCTTCAAGGGAACGGACTAGTGACGCCAGAGTGGCTAGGCGCGTCTACGAATTGATTCCTATCTCGTGGCGTGTAATGGAATGAGATAGAACCAAATCGGGCGGCGATCGTTATTAACTTGGCATGATAGCCGCAGAGAGGATCCCTGGTCCTCCATCTTCCTTCGACTTGATTTATGATTAGGCCGAGTCTCCGTAGACTTCGAGATCTTGAGCTCCCCTTTGAGAGCTTCTTCTAGGCCAAGAATACAATACAAAGCTTCATACTCGTATTGTTTGAACATTCGAACTCCAACCTATAGCCGCCGACGGAGTAGAGAGTCACCTCTGGATCAATTAATAACATTCCTATGCCAAAGCCTCTTTTGTTTGCGCTCTCGCAAAGAACATCCGCCAACAGTGTCTTGGTCCGGCCGGTGATTTCGTGATACCTTCATCCGGGAAACTGGGCTCGGTGCATCTTCGGCCTTCGAGGTAGATCGGCTAAGTGGTCCGCAATGACACTCCTTTGATAGACTTGAGAGTGACATAAGTTATGTCAAACTCATTAAGAAGAAAAGACCACTTGGCCAGGGTCCTCATGACAAGTGACGGCTTACCGAAGATGTATTTGATAGGGTCCATCCTCGGATATGAGCTTGATGGACCTTCCCCCTCGAGATAGGTTTGAGCCTCCGAGTGGCCCGCACTAGGCTTTGCAATTTTTTCCAAGGTTTAATAATAATTTAGCTCGCTTCCTTGTAGCTTCCTACTTATGAAATATATGGCATTTTCAATGTAGGGAATTTTCTCTCTTGGGCGAGCATAGCCCCTACCGATGTGTCTCGTGACGGTTAAGTATATGAGGAGAGGTTTATGTGTATGGGGTGGAGCTAGCAATGGGGGATTGGTAAGGTAGGCTTTTATTTTCTCGAAGGCTACAGGCCGCACTGCCGCGCCGCACTTGGTTGGTATTCTTTTTAGGAGTTTAAAGAGGGGCTCACAGTGGTAGTCACCGTCGATGAAACGGCCGATGTATCGCAACCCCTAGGAAGCCTTTGACTTCTGTGGGAGTTTTTGGCCGTGGCATTTCTAAGATGGCTTTGATCTTTGCTCGCTCGATCTCGATGCCTTGCTCGCTACTAAGAATCCCAGACTTTGCCTCCTCGTAACCCGAATGTACATTTGGTGGGGTTAAGCTTCATCCGGTGCTTTCTCGAGTCTTTCAAGAACTTCCCGAAGATCTTTAATGTGAGCACCGTAGGCGCCGCCGAATGCACGATCATATCATCGACATAGACCTCCATCTCAGGATCATGTCGTGGAAGAGGGTGGTGGCAGCCTCTCCGTAAGTGGCTCCGCATTCTTTAGTCCAAATGGCATGACAAGTAACAATAAGTCCCCTGTGAGTAGTGAATGAGGTCTTCCTCCCGGTCTTCGTCGCCATTTTGATTTGGTTGTAGCTCAAAGATGCCGCCGATTTAAGGATCGGACTTTGTGAGCTGCGACGGCATCTACCACAATGTCAATGTTGGGTGGGGAAGTCATCTTTGGGCGACGCTTTGTTGAGGTCGCGAAGTCTACACAGATTCTCGACTTTCCGCTGGGCTTGGGAACGGTCACTATGTTGGACGCCTGTGTCGGGTATTCAACTACCCGAATGAAGTTGACACGCAAATGCTTCATGATTTCTTCTTTGACTTGTAGTGACCATTCTCGCTTGATGCGGCGGAGCTTTTGTTTGATCGGGCGAGCATCCTGATATGTGGGAACCGTGCTCAACTATAGCCGGATCTAGGCCGGGCATATCTTCATGGACCAAGCAAAGATGTCTATGAACCCTTTCGAGGAGATCAATGAGTGCCTTTCTTTCGGACCTTGGAGGTAACCGCCGATTCTCGATTTCTTTGACTTTCATTGTCCAAATTTCAAAGTTGATAGTGATGTGTCTTCGATTGTCCGATGAATGGCTCTGCTCTCGGTACTCGATCGACTTTGCAAGCTCAAGCAGATAATTTTTATCTTTTGGGTCCATTTTATTAAATGACTCATTATCATAATTATTATTATTTAATGCGCCTTTTAAATTAGGTGCAACTAAGGAATAAGCAAAGACATCCATATTATTATTAAAAGCACATCGCATGGGGTTATTACATTGTTGAGGACCCGGGGTTTGAGATCCTCAATTATAGGTAGCGGATTGGTAGATGACCAACTGCAAAGCTAGGGAAAGGATCGGGGATAGTATATCCGGCGGTCTACCAGTGCGGGTGTCGAGCGACCGCCGTGGTGTACCAATGCAGAGGCTTATTAGACATAGACTCGAACTCGCAGGAGCTTTTCATAATCGCCTCCGTCTATCATACCCGTAAAGTCGTCTCCTAGACCGTCATCATCTAGCAGGCCAAAGATAATCATCTTGGTCTATAGACCAAGTATTTTCAATGGTGACAGCCTTATAAGCGGTGCTACGGCCTGTGGTAACCTGCTCCATATCATCCGAGAGAATACCGACATCATCAAAGACTTCCCAACCAGGCACCTTTTCCCACTCGTCTATCCAGGTTCAGAAACATGAGATAGGTTCAGCTTCCCCTTGCGCACAAAATAACCATTTAAGGTTTTTCTATAGGGTTGAGAGGGGGATATTCATAAGGAAGCTTTTTTTCTCGCCTTCCTTTTCTTACGCTTTTCGCTTCATGATCGGCTATTTCGCCTGAGTAGGCGTGTATCCTAGACCGAAAGGAGGGATACATTCCTTAAGTTCATCTTGGACTAAATTAACTAGCCCTTGCTGATTTCTGCCGAGACCTAGACCAGTGCATATAATTCATTTTTCTGAACATGTTTAAAGGGACCATGTTTCCTAGGGAAGTAACTTTCTTACCAATGATGTCGGCCGACCATATTCAATGGCGTTGACCACGCTTGGGATAACCTCAAAGCCACCGAGAAAATACCAAGATCTTCATGCTCTATCTCGAGGATTGGGATATCCTCGCTTTCCTTATTCTCCACGATCTTGTCGGCCGATAATGATTACTATGTGGTCATCGTGGATGAATTTGACACGCCGGTGTAATGAAGAGGCTACCCCTTTACCCCATGAATCCAAGGGCGCCCCAACAACAAAGCAAAGGTGGTCGGAATATCCAGACTTGGAACTCAACCGCATGTTTAAGGGCCCAACAGCTAACATTAAAGTGACCACCCCCAAGACACATCGACTCGGTGTTGTCGTATGCCTTAACTGCGTGAGGAAGGAGCGAGTTCTCGATATCTTTATCCCCGCTAGTGTACCGGGACATACATTCAAATGAAGACCCATTATCTATCAAAACTCGGGGAACCCGCTTTCTCCAAAATTCCCACAAGGATGTGAAGAGCATCAATGTGGTTAGTTCCTTCCTTGGCAGGTGTCTAGATCGGTAAACATTATTACGCTCCCGAAATGGATGTTCCCGATCATCCGAGTGAAGCTCGTCGGGGAGGTTTCAATAGGAACAACCGCCCGCTTAGTGACTTAGCCGCTGTATCACGGTGGGTCTTAGAAGCACATAGTAAGCCCGATGGAAATGTTGGCCCCGAGTTTTCTTCATCTCGAGCTAATAAAGAATCTTCCACCGCTTTTAGCCCCAAGATTCTGTTACTTGATCTTTTCCGCAGTGGTCACCTCTTTCGTGGTTTGGCCGGTAGGCTCGGCCGATCGGGTAAGGTGGCTAACATCTCCACCAACCCAAGTGGCTTTTTCAATGTTACGGTGTTTTGGCTACCAAGGATGGTGTCCCAAGAGAGCATATTACGCCTAGGCTCTTTTATGGATAAGGGTGGAGGAATAGGAATGAGGATATATGGAAGTGGATGTTTATTTATTTCAAACTTGGGCACAAAGGGTTTTCATCAACCTCAATCATATTGATTTGAGGTAGAGGGTTATTGACTACATTTGGTCCGGTGGAGGTTTTTCAATAACCTTATCATCTATTAGGTCCCGATAGCATTTTTGAGGGTGTAACATTTGTCGGTGAGGTGACCACTGGAGCGATGATATTCACAAGATCGGGCATGGTTCCAAGTCCCGGGCGGGGGTCGTGGCTTATAATTTTCCAATGGCTTCAACACTCCTTGTGCCATTAGCCCCCGCAGATCATGCATCGGGAGCTTGCAGTTCATCAAAATGCCGGCTTACCCCTCGTTCGATTTCAAGTTTCGGCCGGGCCATTATTTGCTCCCAATCGTATTGACAGAATCGTCCGACCCATAATACCATGGAACAGCTATAATTTTGGGTAGAAAATGGGGTTGAGGCATTCCCTACCATATTGACTACCGGAGTCGGTGCGGTTGTTTTCCTTTGGAGTAACGGAAAGAACTAGGAGACGTATTGGTTTTCAATTGGCCGTCCAGATATCATCATCAATACGGGCTCCTATCTCCACTATTTCTTTGAAATTGGTATAGGGAGGTACCGCATATGTTCCTGTAAATGGGTTGGAGGTTTTTGATGAACATTCTGCATGACTCCGGATCAGTCTGTCAAAGGTCTGTGCTAACTTTCTCTTCCACCGACGCAAACTCGGCGCAAGTTTCCTTTTCCGTGGGTGGGTGCACGATTCAAGGTCCCTCCTATTTTCGGGACCGGTATTATCTTTGTATCTTTCGAGGAATGCTTCGGCTATCTGTCCTGTGTATTCATGGTATTTGTCGACAAAGGCATTAACCATTGTTTGGCGCCTCCTACCAGTGGTGAGGTGAAAATTGGAAGCCATAGCCTCAAAGCTAGCTCCCGTGATCGCATGCCGTGGAATAAGATCTCAAATGGGATATGGGGCATCCAGGTCCGTCCAAACTTTTCTATGTCGGGCATTTTGAACTTTGAGGGAAGTATTGCGATGGTTGCAATGTTAGGGGCCCGAGTAGAAAATTCCCTTTTATTGAGGAGTTTAAGCATCATGGCCTTCATATTTTCCATGTCGGCCTCCATTTTGGTGGTTGGGGGAGTTGGTTTTTGGTATATACTGGCTGGATTAGGGAAGGCTGGGTTATTTTCTGGTTGAAGGTAGGGATTTTGGGCTGGTGGGTTTTGGACAGTATATGGAATCTGGGTTAATGGAATTTGGGCATTATAAGGATTCCGGGTATGGGTATTGGGTTGGATAAAGGTCTTGAGTTGGTAGATTTTGGACAGTGTAGGGATTTTGGTTTGATGGGTTTTGGGTAATATATGGATTCTGGGTTGGCGGGTTTTGGGTTGTGTATGGGTTCTGGATTGGTGGGTTATTGGTAGCTTCACCGGCGACCGTGATCATTAGGAGGTAAATATGTGGTAACTTGACCGGTGGGTTAAAGCTTTTGGGTCCATATGTGGGCTATTTAGAGCGGGTTAGTCATAGGAAAAGGGAGGTCATTTGGGTTCTGGGTGTTTGGGGAAATATATGGTGGATAAGGAGGGTAAGGATAAATATTTGGGTAGTAGGGACTTGGTGGAGGATTGGGATTTGGGATAGCGGTAGTATTTGGTGGGTTAGTGTTTGGCTGAGGAGTTGGGTTAGGAGGCACCTGAGATGTGGATGCTTCGTGGGGAATAGTAGGGGAAGAATTCACCTCACCACTGGATTTTAGACTTTGTACCGCACTAGCCATTTGACTCATCGCCGCACCCAACCTTTGGTCAAACCATTCCTCGCATTGCCGGAGGCGAACATACTCGAGCCCCCGAATGCTGCACTCCATAGCCGATCGCTTCACTTTCTTCGCCATACCGCTTCGGATCGTGCTCATTAGGCCGATTACGCCCATGTCGATCTCGAACCGATACCCTCGATCGATTTGACTAGTTTCCTCGTATCAACCGGCCAATATTATCTCTGCCTTTCCAAATTCGGGCCAGTCTCCGAGGAAAATGGGGTTTGGTAGGTATCGAGGCCGAGGTCTGGGCTTGAAGTACAGCGTGCCTTTTTATTAGTATTTTATTATTATATTATTTTTTTGTTCCCTACAATTGACCGGATAAGCACCTGCTTTATTTTGACAGTCTCAGGACTTTTCCTGGAATAGTGGATTCTTTCTCCAGAGTATAGGACCAACGTATTCCACCTCGCCTTTCGACTCCCAGACTGGATCGTCCCGAGCGAAGGGCCTATACTCTTTCCAGGATCCACCATCCGAAATGGTCTAGGTCGAGCATTTGAGAATTATAAATCAGCTCCTGTTTATTATTTATATTTATTATTTCTTTTTTGTGCGCACTAATTGTATATATATATTTTTTGAACTTGCGCTTTTTTTTTTACGTATATATTTTTTTTGATTTTTTTTTTTTGACAAGGGCTGACTCACAATTCAAAGATGCAAAACCGTCGATGCGGAAGTGTCCTGAAAAACTATATGCATTCTAACGTTGGCTTATGCAAGGGGTAGGTTGGCCATGGTGTAGGGTAACAGTTCGGAATATTCCTATATGCGTGCATGTGTGTGCGGTATCTAGAAAGCAGTAAAGTCTTTATTTATTTTACAGATATATGAACAGAAAAATAAAGCATATATGGCCTGTCTTGCTGTTATGTGTGGATTTTCTCGGCTTTTTATTTTTGAGCGCAAGCAAGCAAGCACACCATTTTAAGGAATAGAAAGAAAAACGGGGAAACTATCTATCCCTATTAATTACAAATTTTGGTCCTATGTCCCCAAAAGAAAATGACAGAATGAAAGCAGATATGTATAAATGTACAGAATAAAGTAAGAAAGAAAATGAACTGAAGTAAATAATAATATGGAGCCGGAAGTAAAACCCCAGCTCTTTTGTTGTGCTGCCCGGAGTTTATTGTAATATATATAATATATTTTTTTTTTCCGATATTTTTTTTGAATTTTTTGAATTTTTTTTGATATATATATATATATATATATATATATATATATATTTTTTTTTTTTGAATTTTTTTATACTCTTAAACACGCTTGTAACAGGTATCGGAATAAAACTGCTGCCAGATGGAGGATCATATCCACAAATATGGCCACGGCCGTATGGGAACACTTTATTCAAATGCGTAAATTAATATGACAAGCATTCTGCAGCCAGAAACAAATAAAAACAAAAAAGTTTTATTTTACGAGTCTAGCCCTCCATTTTATTTAAAATAAAACAACTCCCCAAACAGAGTCGCCACCGTGAGGTTCCTGGTGCGACCGCGCCCGCTTGGATAGGGTGCGGCGACGCGTATGCGGGACACCACTGCTCTCGTTCCATCCTCCCTTGTTTAGTGGAAGACGAAATCTAAAGTGCGAGAGGAGTGCTGTCTATATTAGCACGTTGGAATGTGTCTCGGTTGCCCTGAGTGGATTTTGTATCCAATATGGGAACTAATGGTTTCCCATATCAAGTTATCCCTTATTTCGGGGATACCAGGATATGGGAATGCATTACCCTTCCATTCCCATTCTCCCCTGTTCTCTTTAGGGGAAAACGGAGAAGTGCAAGAAAGGATATTGCGACGCCCCCACTATGGATTTATTGAAAATAGCCTTATGGCCCATTCAGATCACTATGGGAGCTATGAGTTTCCCGCATCAAGTTATCCCTTGTTTAGGGATACCAGATATGGGAATGCATCACCCTCCATTCCCGTATTTCCCTTTTTTAGGGGAGAACAGGAAAGTGCAAAGAGGGAATGTTGCGAGGCCCCACTGGATCTGAAAGTTTTAGAGTCTTCATCTTTATTTTAAGGCATAAATAAAGCCAAACCAGAAAAAGAAAACCAGAGATTTTAAAAAAGCGGGTTCGGAGGCTAAGTTACGAGTTGGGAAGGTGCTAGGCACCCAACTCGCCCTTTCGGTCTCGAAAATGGTTTTTGGCTGAAGTATACTTATTGTCACATTTATTTAGCAAATAAATAAGGTATTATAATGACAAGGGAAATTTAAACAAATACATTCGTGGCCACATTATTTACGGACTCGCATTGCCTCTTTCCAATAATTACAAACATATTTAAGAATATTTGGCCATTATAACGGCTCTTTTACATAATATTTCCTATTCTAATCCGGGCAGCACAACGGCTTATATGGGCTAAATTGTGCCGGATTTAAAGAACAACTTTTAAAAATAAATAAAAGACAGAAAATACAAATAAATAAATAAAACGGCGCTCTTAAAGGTTTTACCTTTTAGAGCGGCGGTGTGCTCGCTCTGTCCTTCAGGGAGAGGGAGTCTTTTGTTGTTGTTGTTGTGTGTTGTTGTTTTGATTTGGGCAGTATGACTGTTTTATTTATGAGGGTTTGGGCTTATCAACTCGGGCAGAGTGACAACTTGTTTGGGTAGGTTTTGGCCTTTTTGGTTGGGCGGAACCTAGACTTAAATTTTTGACTTTTCAGCTCGTTACTCGGGCAAAGTAACGGCTTATTTTGGGATTTTTGGACAGGGGAAGTGAGGCGGATACCTAACAACTAGGCTAGGGATCACTTATAACCTATGGGTTTTGATTTTGGCAGAGTTTGGACGGGGTTTGGAGATTCTAGGGGCTTCCACTCACCTATCTCGCACCTCTCGTACTAATTTTGACGAAAGAACGAAGCAGAGCTTCGCTGCCATCTAAAAATCGCGGAGGAAAATGTGTTCGTAAACTGGGAGCCGGGGCCTCCTATTTATAGCAGAGGAGAGGGACGCGGCCGGAATTTCTGAATTTCTTTCCCATGCATCAGCCGATTGTACCTTGTGCTTCAAGACTTGTACAATTTCCATGTGAGAGAGGCGCACAGTAATGCGCATGGTGCGGCCAAGGAACCCTTGGTGAGGCACCAAGGGTCCTTGGTGCAGCACCATGCTGCCTTTCATCTTCTGGTTTTTTGCACTTTCCCCCCCTGCAGTTCACTGTTTCGCGCATCCTGCTTTTCCTTTCGCATTTTTGACTCCTGCAACTTGACATTTGTTAAGTTTTAACATTTCTTGATATTTTATGTCAGTCACATACCAGGGGTACGAAAATTGGGGTGTCTACAAATGGTTACAATTCATTTCTTACCATTGTTGAAGATAACACTAGAACAACCTGGACTTTTCTTCTAAAATTCAAAGCACAGGTTCCCACATATCTCAAATATTTCTGGCAAGTCTGTTTGCTATGTCTGTTCTTTCTATTCTGATTCATGTAATGCTAGTTTGAACAGTTCTGTAATGTCTCTCATCATGTTTTCAATAAAGATGTCACTCTGTGGCATCTAAGACTTGGGCATATTCCTCTTAACTCATTAAAGCATTTAAATATCTGCAATGCATAGTTGAAAAAGGTGTGCGCTTCTTGCGCCTGAGGCGCAAGGAGTCGAGGGTTCAGCGACTTGTTTGGTCGATTCCAGGCGGTGAGCGACTTTCTGGGATTTTCAGCGACTTTGGCACTTTTTTCGAAGTCAAAAGTCGACCAAAAAGCGACGGTGGCGCTCGGCGAACAGTTTAGACTAGGTTAGGGTTTTTTTTACAAGGCGAGATACGGGGTATAAAAGACCTCTAACTCATAAATATTCATCGCGTACTCCTATTCGGCTTCGACGAAGACACGACTGACGAAGACTTCAACGAAGATGAAGACGACGACTTTCTTCCACATTCCTTCCAGATTTCTTCATCTTTAGTTCCAGATTTCTTCCAGGTTTCAGCTTTCGACTTCTTCTGTTCACACTTCTTCCAGTTCGATTTTTTTTGTTTGGGTATTGTGATGTTACTGTTTAACAATTTAACAATTTGTTTTGATTTTTTCACTTTTCACTCTTTCTTTTCTTAAAAAAATTATTATCTTTCAGTTTATTTTGGGGCTGATAGCCGAATACTGACTGCTCATTTTTTTTTGAGCTGATACTGTTTCTTAAAAAAAAATATTATCTTTCAGTTTTTTCACTTTCACACTTTATGTTTCTTAAAAAAATTATTATCTTTCAGTAGGCTCTGTAGTGTAGTGTGCTGTGGATTGCTAATTTTTTTTCCACAATTCTTATATTTTTTATGATTAGAAATGTCAATCACGGTCTCCTCAAGTAGGAGTGGTCGAAGTCGAAATGATCCGGCTTGGAAATACTTGACATTGGATGATCCAAACAACACCAACAATACGACTTGTCTTTTTTTGTGGCCAACGGTACTCCGGAGGGGTTTTTAGGGCCAAGCAACACATTGTTGGTGGAAATAGAAATGTGAAGGCTTGTGAGCAAGTGCCGACTGAGGTGGTGGATGAAATTAGGAATTTTTTGGGCATGAAAAAGAGAACGAAGGAGCAAATGGTTATGGATCAAATTCAACGATCTCGAATTGATAGTTATAGAAGTGGTGAATCTGATAATGATGTTGAAATTGATAGTGAAAGTCAAGAGATCTCGATGAGGCCAAAGCAAAACAAAAGGGGGCCGATGGATATGTTTGTAAATCGTAGTGGGAAAGCAAATGACAAAAATACAAAACAACAAAAGGATCAAAATGAGGAGGCATTGAAAGAATTGGATAATCGAGCATGGTCGGCTATTTCTAGATGGATATATGATTCAGGGATTGCTTTCAATACCTTGAATTATCCTAGTTTTCAAAAGATGCTTGATACGGTTGCAAACCGTGGTTAGGGGATAAAATCTCCAAGTACATATCAAGTGAGAGTTCCTTTACTTAAGCAAGAGATAGAAAAGGTTAATTAATCCATGGAAGACCACAGAGAGGAATGGAGGAAATATGGTTGTTCCATTATGTCGGATGGGTGGAAAGATAGGAGAGAACGCACGTTGGTGAATTTCCTTGTCAATTGCCACAAAGGAAGTATGTTTGTGGAATTGGTTGATGCTTCCGATTATAGCAAGACGGGGGAGAAGATTTGTGAGCTACTTAGTAAATTTGTGGAGAAAGTTGGGCCTAAGAATGTGGTTCAAGTGATTACGGATAATGCTTCGAATATGAAGTTGGCGGGTAAGAATTACTAGTATTCTTTTTTGCTTTCTTTTTTTTCTTCTTGAAGTGATTATTCTTGCTTAGTTGCTATCTTTTTTTTCTTGCCGTTCTTTCGTAGGGACGAATTTGGAGGCAAATTATCCACATCTACTTCGGACACCATGTGCGGCACATTGTTTGGACTTGATGTTGGAAGATTTGTTCGAGATACCAAGTATCAAGTCAATCTTTACAAGAGCTATCAAGTTAAATAGCTACATCTACAGTCGCCCAGGGTTAGTGAATATGATGACAAAATTCACTAATATGGAGCTTGTGAGACCAGCAACAACTTGTTTTGCCACAGCCTTCCTCACTCTTTCAAGGATTAAATTAGTGAGGTAAGGTTTAAGGGCAATGTTCCAATCAGATGAGTGGAGATGAGTGGAGACAGAGCAAATGGGAAAAAGAGCAAAAAGGTAGAAATGCATCGAGGATTGTTATGGATTTTAGATTTTGGGTGGGGACAAATGATGCTTTGAAGGTTGCCGGTCCTCTTGTCAAGGTTCTAAGACTTGTTGATGGTGAGAAACAAGCTCCGATGGGATATCTCTACGAGGCTATGGATAGAGCAAAGGAGACAATAGCAAAGAATTTTGATAACGTTGAGGAGAAATATATGCAATATTATAAAATCATTGATTGGAGATGGGAGGATCAACTTCATCGGCCTTTACATGCAGCAGGTTACTACTTGAATCCTAGGTCTTACTACGAAAATCCAGACATTGAGAAGGATAAAGAGGTCACGAATGGACTCTTTAAATGTATTGATAGATTAGTATCAAAGCTTGATATTCAAGATAAAATCACCGATGAATTGAGTGCTTATAGGAGTGCAGATGGCCGACTTGGGATGCCAATTGCTAAAAGGCAAAGAGAAACAAAATCACTAGGTACTACCTAGTACTTTAAAGTTTAAATACTATTAATGACTAATGACTAATGAGTATAAATTCTATCATAGCTGAGTGGTGGGTCAATTATGGTACCGAGACTCCAAATTTACAAGATTTTGCCATCAAGATTCTTAGTCTCACTTGTAGCATATCTGGATGCGAGAGGAATAGGATTGTGTTCGAACACGTAAGTACTAAATAATAATTACTAGAGTATAAGATTTAGTTAGTTACTAGTTTCTTAAAAAAAATAGAAACAATTATTATGCTTATTCATTAAAAATGGTGCATTAATTTGACAGGTTCATAGCAAGAAAAGGAATAGATTGACTCAAGCTAGATTAAATGATTTGGTCTTTGTGAAGTATAATAGAGCCTTGAGACGGAGATTTGATCTTAGAGATACTATTGATCCTATCATCTTGGATGAAAGTTGATGATGACAGCGAGTGGATTGCCGGTGAAGATGATGACGTAACTGAAGATGATGACATGTTTGATGATGACCTCTCTTGGGAGCAAATTAGTAAAGTTAGTGGAGCTCAGGATCCTTTATATTCGACGAGATCTCACGTAGTTTCTTCGAGTGGTGACCGAGGTGGACCAAGTGGTGGACGTGTCGATCGACGACCACCTCTACCAAGTGGAGGTGCTAGTGGTTCAAGACAAAGGACAAGGACTGGAGGACAGTTTTGGATTGACACTTCACGTACCCACCATATTGTAGATGAAGATGATACAAACTTTGAGCCAATTAATCTTGTAAATGAGGATGATGAAGATTATGAAGATGATGATGAGATAGATGCCGAGGATTTTTAGCTTCTTGTGGTTGTTAGTTGTTAATTATTATATTTCATGACTTTAGTTCTTTTTTGCATGTCTTTATTTTCATTTGCTTTAATAACTATTTATTTTCTTGTTTGGAATTTAGGTTAAGTTCATCGAATGCTTTGGAATTTCAACTATGAATGATGATATTTGTGTTATTCATATTATATTATTATGTTGTTAACTTAGTTTCATCACTCATGACATGTTTTATTGAGATTTGTTAAGTTATATATATATATTTATTAATTTTTGCGTAATATTTATTCAGTGAGCACCTTTTTGCGCTTTTTTTTGCGCCTCGCTTCTCGCCTCAAATTTTGACCTCTCGCCCGCCTCTCGCCTTCCGCATTTTTCAACTATGCTGCAATGTTGATTCTTCCAATTCTGTATCACCTTGTGACACTTGCCATTTTGCAAGATAGACTAAACAACCCTTTCCCTTAAGTAGTTCTCACTCTCAAGCACCATTTGCCCTACTTCATTGTGATGTCTGGGCCCTTACATGCATCACACTTACAATGGTTACAATTCATTTCTTACCATTATTGAAGATAACACTAGAACAACATGGACTTTTCTTCTAAAATCCAAAGCACATGTTCCCACATATCTCAAATACTTCCTCAATCTTGTCCACACTCAATATCATTCTTGTGTTAAAGAAATTAGGTCTGGGACTGAATTCTTCGGTTCCATTGTCACTTCCACTCTTGAATCTCTAGGAATCCTTCAACAAAGCAAAACAGATACTCCCCAACGAAATGGAAGAGCTGAGAGAAAGCATAGACACTTGCTTGAATTAGCAAGAGCTCTCAGATTCCTTTCTAGTTTACCTATTTCTTTTTGGGGGGATTGTTTGTTGGCTGCTACTTACCTTATAAACAGGTCCCCTAGTTCCATTCTTCACTGGAAAACTCCCTATGAAGCTGTTAGGTCATAAACCTTCATATGCTCATCTTAAAGTCTTTGGCAGTGTTTTGCTTCTACTCTACTTCACAATAGAGACAAATTAGGACGAAGGGCAAGGAAATGTCTCTTCTTAGGTTATCCTCAAGGAAAAAAGGCTTACAAATTATATGACATGTCCACCAAGCAGATATTCTATAGAGGGATGTAGTCTTTTATGAAGATCATTTTCCTTTTGCAAATTGTTCTATTGATACCCGTCCTTCAATGTTTCCCACCTTGTCTGATCTTGACCAACCAGTGGATGACATGTTCTCCTTCTCATCTGCTTCTGATGTTCCCCTACATCTTCCTCTGCCACACCTTCTCCACAGATTTCTCATTCCCCTCCAGTCTCTGATCATCACACTTCCCCACTTCCTCCTTGACCTGTCAGAAAGAGGACAGTTCCTGTGAAATATAAGGACTATGTCAACCTTCCTTTCAGCACATCATCTTCAAATGGGGCTTGTGTTTAAAGGTACTTTCCTTACTATGTCAATAGTGTGCTATCTTACTCTCATCTTTCCCTTTCATATCAATCTTTCATTGCTAATCTTGACAGTTCATTTGAACCCAAAACCTATGCTCAGGACGTGCAAAGTCCTCAGTGGTGTAAGGCTATGGCTTTAGAATTGGAAGCCTTAGAGAGGAATAACACCTGGACTTCAAAATCTTCACCTCCTGGAAAGAAGGCAGTTGGATGTAAGTGGATCTATAAGGTTAAACACAAACAAGATGGTTCAGTTGACAAATTGAAAGTGAGATTAGTAGCTAAAGGGTTAACTCAGACAGAAGGTCTTGATTACTTTGATACATTTGCACCAGTTGCCAAAATGACAACTGTTAGGGTGTTACTTGCTGTGGCAGCCATGAAAAACTGGCCTCTCTATCAGATGGATGTGTCAAATGCATTCCTACATGGAGATTTGCATGAGGAGGTCTACATGACTCTTCCACCTGGTTATTGTCTTGCTCAGCCTTCGTCCTCCTCTCTGGTGTGTAACAGTCCTCCTCTCTGGTGTGTAAACTGGTCAAATCTTTGTATGGCCTTAAGTAGGCTCCCCGACAGTGGTTCATAAACTTTCAAGTGCCTTAAAGTCTTTTGGTTTTACTCAATCTGCAAATGATCATACACTCTTTATTCAATCCTCCTCATCCTCCTTTACTCCATCCTAGTGTATGTTGATGATATTGTCATCACAGGCTCTAGTCCTTGGGCCATAACTGTTCTAAAGGCTCATTTGCATTCTCATTTCTCCATCAAAGACTTAGGTGATCTCAAATTTTTCCTTGGTTTAGAAATAGCCAGGAATACCTTTGGCATTTGTTTACACCAGAGGAAGTATTGCCTAGACATAGTGTCTGAAACTGGACACAATCATGCAAAACCATCTCTCTTACCTATTTCTCAGCATCATTGTCTGTCCTCAGATTCTGGTCCATTGCTTATAAATCCATATAGGTACAGAAGATTGGTGGGAAGACTTCTGTATCTAACTATTACTAGACCTGAAATCGCTTACACTGTTCATGTCCTTAGCCAGTTCTTGGCTCATCCAAGACAACCTCATATGGATGTTGCCCTTAAATTGGTCAATTTTCTTAAAACCTCTCCTGGTCAAGGACTTTTCTTCTCTGCCCAGTCCTCTACTACCCTCTCTGCTTACTGTGATGCAGATTGGGCAGGCTGTCCTTCTACTAGGAGACCACTACTCACTATTGCATATTCTTGGGCTCCTCTTATTTATTGGAAAATCAAGAAGCAGCCAACTGTTTCCAAGTCCTCAGCAGAGGCAGAATACAAGGCCATGGCCTCTACTTGTAGTGAGATTACTTGGCTCCATGCTCTTCTCCAAGATTTCAGTGTCACTACTAGAAACAAGGCCTTCAATGACTTTTTCCGTCGGTCGATTAGCTTACTCGAATTTTACCTTTAGCGGCTTTTGCATCGGCGGAATTGACCATCACGACGACGAATTTATCGACGAATTTTCCGTCAAGGCCACCTTTAGCGACGGAATCGGCGACGGAATTTATCCGGAAAATTCCGTCGCTTCACACTAGCGAATTTTCCGTCGTAATTCGTAAACGATTAATTTCTGAAATATTCAGCGACGGAATTTTCCGTCGCTAAAGGTCAAAATTCCGTCGCTAAAGGATTTTAAAAATTAATTAAAATTGAATTTCAGCAACGGAAATTTCCGTCGCTAAAGGTTTTTAAAAATTAATTAAAATTGAATTTCAGCGACGGAAAATTCCGTCGCTAAAGGTGTTTAAAATTTAATCAAAATTGAATTTCAATGACGAAAATTACATGCTAAAGGCTTTTAAAATTAATTAAAATTGAATTTCGTGACGGAAAATTTCGTCGCTAAAGGCGTTTAAAATTTAATTAAAATTGAATTTCAGGGCTAAAGGTGTTTAAAATTTAATTAAAATTGAATTTCAGCGACGGAAAATTCCGTCGCTAAAGGAGTTTAAAATTTAATTAAAATTGAATTTCGGCGACGGAAATTTCCGTCGCTAAAGTATTTTTAAAAATAATAATTTTTAATTTTTAAAAAAGGCAAAACACACCTTTAGACCAATTGCATGCTTTACAAAACATTGCAATTAGGCCACCGAGACTTCAAAATTTCGGGATGGCCACTTACGGAACTTATCTTGCACGTTTACTCCCTTTTTGGATGGACGTTAAGTTTGGCCGCTAAATCAGGTTAAATGTCTATTTTACCCTTGTCTTTATCAATCATCCCTGTTACAAAGTAACCCAGATCTGGAATCATCCCTGTTACAAAGTAACCCAGATCTGGGTTTTAAAACTCAGATATGGGTTTACAAAGTTTTTTCACGGGATACCCAAATTACATATGCATCTTCCTCATGATCGATTATTAATATAAATAGAAAAGAGTAGGTGAATTTGGGGTAGAAGTAGAGGCGGACGAGTAATTTGATGAAGGGGATGAGTAATTTGTACAAGGGTAGCTTGGTCGAAGTTGGTTCGAGTTCTGGAGCATTTGAAGCCCAGTCGGGGATTGCAATTGGGTTGTTGAAGTCATCGTAGTTGACATTCTTGGTGATAAACCCTACATTTGAGTCAACATAAAAGAATCGCGAGATCCAAAAACATCGTCAAGATTAGTAGGCTTCATCTCCCCAAACCTGTTATTGTTGTTGTAATCATTATTCCACATCGACGGAGAAGATGAAAGGCTTTGTGACGACCCGACCCGGACCCCAATGCGAGATCCCGAGTCGCGCCGTCCAAATAATCAATAACACAAGCATGCATAGTAGGATCACAAAAATCATGTGGCGCAACATCGCATACATACAACAACTCGGCTACACTTGGCCGGAAAAGCAACCTAATTTAAACAAGTCATCGGCGACGTTACAGCCGGAACCCAACAACTACTCCTACAATTATTAACACATGCTTATAATAAACTCAACGGCCACAACATGCCGGAGACAACAACAACAACAATAAATAACGAGCTTTAGCGGAAGAAAATAGTAGTGAACCATACACATATAAACAGGCTCGACATATAAGTCGGCTTACCAAAAGATTACAAGTTTAAGTAGTTAAGTTACAATAACAAACACAACATAAACCCAAGCTAAGTCTACATGACTTGCTTCCCATCGTCCTTACCAAAATAAGAATCTAAATAACCAAAGTCCAAAATAGCAACCTGCTAAAACAAACAACCAACGAGTACAAGCGAGTCTATCCCGGACCGTCTCCTCGGCTCGGATCTAAGGAAAGACAAAGCAAACAAATAGGGTAAGTCGAAAGACTTAGTAAGTTACAAAATGCATGTTCATGTTATAGCATGACATCTATCTCATTTATCATACATGATCATCATATAGCACTTAGCACATAGTTCACATAAGTGCGGAAAAGTAAATCATACAAGTAGGATATGATAGTCACGGCCGCTTCGTAGTTCCTGCAATAAACTTTATTATACTTTATCGTGCAACATTGATGCTCTGTGAATGCATCAACTTTTATCAAGTACCACTCGATCTAGATAGCAAGCCAATGCGGCACTTAACTGATACGGCAAAGGGGCTACTTCCCCATTGCGGCCAACAATGGAGGTGTGTGTGAAGTCCTAGGTGCGGCGATCCATAGCGAGCACGAATCCCATAATTCGTGAAGGCGATGCATCGTCCCACCTTGACCCGATAAACAACCAAATAATGCCAGCTGGACTCAATGTGATGCACAAGTAGATATTTACTTGACTAAACCAATCAAAGACCGAATTCGACAAGAGCGAACTCGACCAACCAAGTAGGGTATCAATCTCTACTATAAAGTCATATCAAGGCAAATTAAATTGCACAAACCAACCTTTCATAAAACTTGTATAAATCATCAAACCAATCTCATACTTGAGTAAATCAAATCAAACGGTGTTCGAACTTCGTAGGGATTGAAACTAGGGTTCAACACGTTCAATTATTCCCTAAAGTCGACTCCGTTGAGTCTTTGCTCTAAATTCCCAAATTTGGAGAAATTGAAGCTATATGCTTCATAACCCCAACCTAGGTCATTTCTAGGTTCAACAAGATTATAAATTCACCAAGGCAATGCAAAGTGATTCAAGTTCATCATAGAGTTCATTTCATAGGATAGAACACATACAACATAACAACACATAAGGTAGGCTCCATTTAGGGCATTTTCTTGTGAACAAACTTCCAACAACAAATAATATACATGTCTCTAACATGTTTAAAGCTTTAAATAGGCAAGATGAAGAGTAATATAGGCTTTTCACAAGCAAGCATTTAACTTATACATGCTCTAACAAGATCAAAATCTCAACATACAACAATATAGCATGTAAAGGCATACAAGTGCCCTCATTGACCTCAACCAAATATAGACTTTGCTTCCTTAGGGTCAATGAGAACTAATAGAAAGAAGAAGATTAAGAAAGTAACTTTAAGTTATACACCAAAAGAAAAATGAAGGAAAATATTCGGATGGAAATGCTCCCCTTGATGAGCTCTACACTTTAATAATGAATGACCCTTGGGCAATGGATGAATGGATGAAGAAGATGAAGATGAAGACCTCAAGAAACCATGGAAGAACCTTGGAGAAGAAGAGGAATTCGTTTTTGTAAAAGGAGCTGAGAAATGAAAATGTGTGGTTGATATAGGTCAACATTTTGAGTGGGACAAGTGTCAAACACTTGTGGTCCTTTCAATCTGATTTGGGGCTTAATGATCAACTAATGAGCTCTTAATCTAACTTAAAAATATAGTTAGGGATGTTAGGACTTAAGTAGGAAGGGTTAGGGAGGTTTAGGATAGGTTTAAGTAGGGGTTGGAAGTAAGCAATTCGTCAAATTCCGAAACAGGAAGAAATCTGCCCGTAACAGAGAAGCAAGTGAGGCGGGCGCCTCAAGGCCCATGCGACCGCCTCGTACCGAGGCCTTCCAAAGTTCAGACCATTCAGAAATACTCGGCCGGGCGCCTCTTTTGACCGCCCTCGGCTCGAACCTCTAAAACTTGGTCTAAACTTCTAAATGGTCCCAAACTTTTGGGCAACCATTCTAAGGTCTAACCCTACTCAAAACACATCGGAAACACAGAACAACCCGGAACAAGCTAGGACAAGGCGAACCACGCGACGAATGAACAACAGGTCAAACTCAATCAAACATCAATCAAACTAGGATGTCTTGGGCATGAAATAGGTTTGTTTCAACATGAATAAGACTTGAATATAAAGCCAAGAACTCAACGAACACTCGTGCGTCGAAATAGAAGCAAATCACGAGCAACGAGAGGAATCGCTAAGACCAAATTCAACGAATTAAGGCGATTCTACAAACAAGTTTATATGATTCTAAACATGTTATGAACTTCTAAAATGATCTATGAATGATTATAAAACATTTATATAACAAGTAATCATGCTCACAATCAACCAAGAAAGTAAGAAGACAAGCATACAATGCACATGCAAGAATACGGGGCGTTACACTCTCCCCACCTTTAGGAATTTAGTCCCTAAATTCTTACCAAGTTCGTCGAATAAATGAGGATGCTTCTCGCGCATCTCGCTTCAGTCTCCTCCCAAGTAAACTTCAATGTTGTGGTTCCTCGAACTTTGACTAAAGGGAATTCTTTGGTTCGTAGAACTTGCTCCTTGGTGTCAATATCTTGAGGCTTTTCGCGTATGACATATCCGGCTCAAGCGTGATCTCCTCATACTTAAGTACATGAGACTCGTCCTTCAAATACTTTCGCAACATAGAAACATGGAATACGTTATGAGTCTCCGAAAGTGAAGGTGGCAATGCAATACGATCGTTAGGTCCCAACTCTCTCAAGAACCTCAAATGGACCAATGTATCTCGGTGTAAGCTTCCCTTTCTTGCCAAACCTCTTAGTACCTCTCCTCGGTGTTACCTTCAAAATACATAATCTCCCACGAAACTCAAGATCTCGTCTTGATTATCGCATAACTCTTTTTCCGACTTTGGCGGTGCGTAAGATCTCTAATCAACTTCACGCTCTCGGCCAAACTGTTGCACTAACTTCGGAACCCCAAAGTTTCGCCTCTCAACTTCATCCCAACAAATTGGCGATCTACACTTACGCCCATACAAAGCTTCATACGGCGCCATCTTGATACTCGGCCGATATTTGTTATTACATAAACCTTCGGCCAAAGCAAATGAGAATCGGCTTCCCTTGAAATCCACGGCACAAGCTGCAACATATCTTCCAAAATCTGAATTAATCGCTCGGGACCATCCGTTCTTGCGGATGAAAAACATCTTGAAGTCCAATCTAGTCCCCAAAGCTTCTGCAATGACTTCCAAAATCTAGGCGTGAACCTCGGGTCTCAGGACCTGATACTACTAGGGAGTGCGCCATGAAGTCTCACGATCTCACGGATATACAAAGTGCTAGCTGAGTCAATGAATACGTGATAGCTATCGGAATGAAGTGTCTTGAACTTAGTCTCTGTCGACTATAACCCAAGCTGCATTAAACCCTCTCGCGTCTTGATAACCACAATCACAAAGTCCATGGTAATGAACTCCCATTTCCACTTTCGGGAATCTCAATGGTTGTAGAAATCCCTTGGTCTCGATGCTTTCGGCCTTAACTGTGACAAGTCAAACATTTAGACACGTACTCGGCAATCTCTCTCTTCTTATTCCTCTCCACAAGCTTCTTTTCAAATCTAAGGTACATCTTCGTGCTCCCAGGGTGAATGGTATACCGTCTTATGAGCCTCATCTAGAACCAACCTCTTCAATTCCGCATTACAAGGAACACAAAACTCTACCTCGAAAAGTCAAGGTACCCTCGGTATTAACCACAAAGTCGAGCGATACATTCTCGACCAACCCATCAATAATTTTCCTCGACTCAGGATCATTCCGCACTTCTCTAATTTTCCCAAATAAAAGCAGGCGTAGCACGAATATTTGCAAAAATCACACCTCTATCAACAACACTAGGACTCCAATCCCGCAAATCCTCTAACATTTCCATTCCTTCACCATCATACCACGACATATAAACTTTTCTACTCAAGGCATCGCTTACCACATTTGCCTTCCCGGATGATACA
>JABEVN020002093.1:0-22568 GCA_013146195.2 Codonopsis lanceolata
GGAATAGATAGACCCGATTTTCTTTCTATTTCTTGACGTTATTGCCTGCTTGCTCGATCTCAAACTAAAAACCGAGAAAATCCACATAAAAGCAAGACATGTCATATCTGTGTTATTTTTGTTTTTATATCTAAAAAAGCTTACTACTTTTTAGATACCGCACACACGCGCAAGCATGTAAATATATTCGAATCTGCTACCCTACACCATGGCCACCTACCCCTACATAAGCCATCGTTAGAATGCATATAGATTTTCGTGACACTTCAAAGATCAATCGGTTTTTGCATTGAATGGGTCAACTTGGAAAAGAAAAAATGAATGAGATCAAAATAAAAGAAAATGAAATAAAAAATGCGTAAGTAAAAAAAAGATAAAAAAATTTGCGCAAGGAAAAAAAAATAACAGGCCTTTATTATTATCTCTTCGACCTAGGATCATTTCGAATGGTGGATCCTAGAAAGAGTATAGGCCCTTCACCTGGGATCAATTCGATCTTGGGAGTCGAAGGCGTGGAATACGTTGGTCCTATACTGAGAAAGAATTCATTGTTCCGAAAGTCCCGAGATCGCCAAAATAAAGCGTGTGCTTATCCGGTCAATTGTAGGGAAAATAAATAAATAATAAACAAACTAATAAAGGCACGCCTTGTACTCCAAGCCCATAAAGCCTTTAGCCGGCCTCTCTCTGATACCTCAAAACCCATTTTCCTCGAAGCCTGGCCCCCGAATTTGAAAAAGGCGAGATAATACTTGGCGACTGGTTGATACGGGAAACAGCACAAATCAGATCGATCGAAAGTATCGAGGCATATCGTAAAAGAAAAAGGCGCATCGCCTGTAAGGTATATATTTGAGTAGAATAGAAGCCGAAAGTGAGATCCACTATGGGTAGTGCAGATCAGAGCTCCAGAGGACGCCTCGACTCACCATGCAAAGCGGCAATGGTTATATCAAAAGCTGGATGCACGAATGATCATTTGTTGAGCCAAATGACAAAACTTGTAAAGTTTAAAACCCGGTGGGTGAGGTAACCTTTTCCCCGCAGCCCCTCAAAAGCATCAACCTCCCATGTTCCTCCAAATCCAATTTTCCACCAAATACTAACCCGCCAAATACCACCACTACCTTAAATCCGAATCCTCCACCAAATCCTTACTACCCAAATCTTAACCCTTTTCTACCCTATCCTCCATACCCTTTCCCAAGCACCAATATTCCTCGAGTCCAAATAACTTTCCTTTCCCCATCATCCCAACCGCTTCAAGGCGCCCGTATATAGACCCAAGAAGCTATAACCCGTCGAGGCCAAGTTACCACTTATTTACCTCCTAATAATCACGGCCAAAGCCAAACCAACTAAACCGCCCAATAACCAAAATTCTAGCCCAAAATCCCAAAAAATCCTTATCCACCCAAAATCCTATCTGTCAACCCAAATCCAATCCAAAATCAAAATCCTTACGAGAACCCTACCAAACGTCTCCTCAAAATCCTTACCAAATACCACAACCATAAATTAATCCGGCCTTTCCTAATCCTACCAAAGATATACCAAAATCCAACTCCCCTCCCACCAAAATGGAGGCATGACATGGAGAACTTGAAAAATATGATACTCAAAGTTCGAACAAAGAAAAATTTTCTACAACGCATTAACGCTAAAACCCTCAGCCATACTACCCTCAAATTTCAAAATGTCGGACATAGAAAAATTCGACGGGATTGACCGATGCCCTATCTCCCACCTAAAATCTTACTCTACTGGCATGCAATCAAGAGGGGCTAGTTTCGAAGCCATGACCTCCAATTTTTACCTTACCGTGATAGGGGTTGCTAAGCAATGGTTAATGCTAGCAGATGATAACATCATGGGCACTTCGAACCAAATAGCGAAAGGTAAAGGTTTCTAGAAAGATACAAGGACAATACCACCACCGAAAATAAAAAGGGAACTTGAGGCATGCACTCAAAAAGAAAATGAAACATTCACGAATTTGCGGCCTAGATGGAAGAATAAAGTCGCCCAAACTTTGGACGCACTGATCATACGATCGGCCAGGTTGTTTATAAAAAACCTACAACCAATTTATCTTGAACGCTGAGGTATCTTCCCTATGGTAATTTCAATACCATTGTTGAAATAGGGAATCGTATTGATGAAGAAATACGTACGGGATCCCTAGAAATTGATAAACACACACCCCCAATTTCACTCTCAGTAACTCTGAATCGAGATGAAGAATCTTCGGAAGAAATAAACACGGTTGAAAGAATTCCACCGATAAGTACAATAATGTGCCATAGTCATATGAGGCGAATAAATCTGCCAATTCTGTTGAAGGAAGCAGTAATACCAACAGGAACCTCTTTGGACCTTACCAAGGAAAAAGAAGACATTACGATGAACTGAATGCCCCAATGTCCATGATTCTCCAAGGCTTAATGACAAAAGGGGTTTTGAAACCAATGGAAAATTATCAACCTTCATAAAAGCTATCAGACACATGGGACCACTCTCAGTATTGTGAGTATCATCGTAGCAGTGGCCATCCCACTGATAAGTGTTATAAGCTCAGAAGTGTCATCCAAGATCTTATTGATAGCCAAATTATTGAGAAACCGCACCCATGATTGTTTCTAACAAAAAGTGAAAAATACCCTAGAATACCCTTGTATATACACCTCCAAAAACTCTTTGTACCTTTGAATATCCTTTTGTCAAATAAAATCTCCAGGAAACAACTCTTTTCAACTCAGCGTCAATTTTCATAAATATTGGGATCCTTGTTGTTTTTTGGCACCACTAACAATTTTGCAGGGGCTGAAAAATAAAAAAATTGACTACTATCATTTACTATTTTGAGAGGACTATCCAGAGGTACGTAATCATTACATCTCATTTCAAGGATAAAAAAATGATGATTATTTTAAAAACAAAGAAAAAAAAGGATTTCGTTCTCTCTAATAAAAAGAGAGAGTCTTCAAAAAAATAAAAATAAAGGAGAGAGGTTTTTCTATATGTTGTATTTTGTTTCCCAAAACATGTAAAGACAGGAAATCCCCTCACCATTATTCTCAATTACCATCTCCAAATGCATCTGCCCTTTTAACCTTTCATAAATGGATCACGGTTGATTAGTGCATCGGCCGCCTCGATTTAAAAAAATCGATAAAGTCTTACTTCGAGGTGTCAGGGGCTACCACTTCAAAAAAAAAAAGCAAAAAAAAAAAAACAATGAAAACAAGAAAAAAAAGCAGATAGGGAGCCACAGAAGAAAAGAAAGCTGAAAAAGCCAAGAAAGCAGAAAAGTTTGGAAAGCTGGGATATCTAGAAAAGCTAGGCAACTCAAGGATCATACGCAACAATTCAGGACTAGGGGCTTTCAAGCCCAGGGGTATCTCTTTAACCCATATTGATGCCTACAGCCCATCCTTGCAGAGTATGCTCACTAATATATTTGGTCTCCGTCATTTCAAAAGCCCAATCAAGTCCTCAAATCGAGCTTTCAAAGGTATTTATCCCTATTCGAATTTGATAAATTCTTACTAGCTTGTCGAGTCTTCTTCTTGATCTTTGAGCACCATCTATCGCCAAAGTATCTGTTATAAAATAAAATAAAATGACGTGTCGACTCATGTGAAAACATGATAAAACTGCACGGGTTGATAATGAGTCTTTTCGAAATATGGACCCACAAACCATTAAAAATCTTTGTTTGATAAAGAAACCTTCTGTCTTGATAAAGGTCATCTTCGACCCATTGCGACCGAGCTATTAAATGGCACACTAGGGGCTACCACTATAAACCATATACCAAAGCCTAACCGTTTCTAAAATCCTGCTTCCCAAAACTGGGGCTGCTCCACCCTTATATATATATATCCACCAAGAGTGACAATCTTCTTTTATCCCAAGAGAGAGAAGACAAGTATCTCTTCAAGCACTCTCCCAAATTGCTCCAAGAGGTCAAAACCAAAAAAAAAAAAAAGAGAAAAAAGAGGAAGAAAAAAAAAGGAAGCCTCTCCTGAGCAATTTCTTCAAAATATTTCTCTTGCAACAAAAGAAAAATATCAATCACTCTTGGACAACTTTATAACCCATCGCCAAAGCCAAAAAGTCGAGCTCCCAACCATACCTACAACCAGGTCCAGAAACCAAATTCTCGTCCAAACCCATAGCCTAAAAGGCCATCCAATGATCGCTTTGCGATCGCCTTTCCTAAAATAACCAAATCCATGACCCAAAATACCTTTGAGCAAGAGACCAATCAGATCCTCAACCCTAAAGCTAAACCATCCCACATACTTAAAAACTATACCCGAACCCAGTTGCTACCTGTAGCTCTGTTTCAATTGGTTACAACATGATCTGGGTCCAGGACAGAACTCCTTGCTAAAGACACATAAAAGTATCAAAAGATAAATGTTAAGTAGGGTCCATAAAACCTGTAATACTTGGCGATAAACTCTGGATCATGACTCTTCTTTTGTCCATTAAAGTCATCCCTTTTTCTTTGAGCATACTCATTTCTGTCCCCCAAGAAAAATCTCTCCAAATCGAGTTTTTCTGGGACTGTCTCCAATTAATCTCTTCAGAAACCTGCCCGTTTCATTTCACAAAATATGACTCATCGAGTCATCCTGGGGCTTCTCCCGCCGAACTCATTAGATGCATAAAGGCTCATCGTCTCCAGAAGCAGCTATCATTTCCATCTCCGCCTAAAGGAACGAAGAAGCTACAAAACCGTGATCCCTCAAAAATAAGCGGCTTATCTTCGTATGCATTGAAAGACTGGCTCCCTATAAGGTAAAAGCTCGCTAGGTTGAAAACCCAAAAGGGCAGCCTAGGGAAAAATTAGAGCGCAAAAGAAAAAAAAAGGGCAAAGCAAAAAAAAAAAAAAAGAACAAAAAACAAAGAAAAAAAAAGAAAAAAAGTGGTCCCTCCGAGGCATCGATTAGTAAAGCTCGCTAATCCTGATCAAGTTCTTTGAATGATGCACTAGTCAAAAGACTGAAAACTGACCCAACACATCACCCACTTCCATTTCAAATATCACCATCAACTCCTATACACCTAACCCTTCAAAGCCAAAAGCCGCATCCTAACCTCTCTTATCACAAAATTTCATTCGCATGCTTGCATCCTTTGTTAGCATTTTTCTACTGCATCTCCTCAGGTCTTCCGCCGCATCGGCCTATAAATGTTCTGCCAGCATCTCGCCAAGGATCACCTCCCAAAGATCTTCAGCAGCATCATCAAAAACTGCATAAGCCGATCATCGACAGCATTCTGCCACAACACTTCATAATCATCGCTTCTCTTATGCTGGGATAAGCATTTAGAAAACAAAAAAAAAAAAAATTCATGCATAAGAAAAATGCGCATGCAGCAAAAGCAGCAGCAAAGAAAAATTTTCCAGCTGAAGCCGGAAATGCATCAAAGAAAATTTTCCAGCTAAAGCCGAAAATGCAGCATCAAATTTTTTTTCCAGCTGAAGCCGGAAAATGCAGCAAATGAAGAAAATTTTCAGCCAAGGCCGGAAATTGCAGCAAAAGAGAATTTTCCAGTTGAAGCCGGAAAATGCAGCAGCAAGGAAGAAAATTTCCAGCTAAGGCCGGAAATTGCAGGAGCAAAAGGGGGAAGATTTCCAGCAAAAGCCGGAAATGAAGCAAAAGGAAAAATCCCCAGCATAAAGAAGCATAAGCAGCAAGAGCGGCAGACATCGCAAAAGCAGCAAATGCGGCAAGCACCGCAAAAGTAGCAAAAGCGAAAGTGCAACAAAAGCAAAGAAGAAAGAAAAGCAGCAGCAAAAGCAATTCATATTGCATCAGATCTCGCATCAAGTTTCATGCAGATAAAATGAATTTTGCATCTATTTCTGTGTTAATGCGATGGATATCACATCTAGAGTTGTGATGCAATGAATATTGCATCCGTCTTTTTGGTAATGCGATGGATATCGCATCTAGCACTGTGATGCAATGGATATTGCATACGTCTTTTAGGTAGTTCGATGGATATCGCATCTAGCGCTGCGATGAAATGAATATTGCATCCATCTTTTTTAATGTGATGGATATCGCATTTAGCATTGTGATGCAATGAATATTGCATCCTTCTTTTTGGTAATACGATGGATATCGCATTTAGCATGTGATGCAATGGATATTGCATCCGTCTTTTTGGTAATGCGATGGATATGGCATCTACCGTTGCGATGCAATGGATATTGCATCCGTCTTTCTGGTAATGCGATGGATATCGCATCTAGCGTTGCAATGCAATTGATATTGCATCCGTCTTTCTGGTAATGCGATGGATATCGCATCTAGCGTTGCGATGCAATGGATATTGCATCTGTCTTTCTAGTAATGCAATGGATATTGCATTTAGTGTCGTGACGATACAATGGATATTGCATCTGGTCTTGGCGATTGCAATGAATATTGCATCTTTTTCGGTGTTGGTGCGATGGATATCGCATTTAGTGTTGACGATGCAATGGATATTGCATCTGTTCTTTGCGATGCAATGGATATTGCATCTGACTCTGTGATTGGTGCGATGGATATTGCATTTAGCATTAAGATGCAATGGATATTGCATCTAGGTTCGTTGCGATGCAATGAATATTGCATCCAACCTTCACGTTAGCTTTCTAGCGATGCAATGGATATTGCATCTGGGTTCGTTGTGATGCAATGAATATTGCATCCAGCCTTCGCGTTAGCTTCTTAGTGATGCAATGGATATTGCATCCGTCTTTTTGGTAATGCGATGGATATCGCATCTAGCGTTGCGATGCAATGGATATTGCATCAGTCTTTTGGTAATGCGATGGATATCGCATTTAGCGTTGCGATGCAATGGATATTGCATCCATCTTTTGGTAATGCGATGGATATCGCATTTAGTGTTGCGATGCAATGGATATTGCATCTATTTTCTACGATAATGCAATGGATATTGCATTAAGTTTGTGGCGACGCAATGGATATTGCGTTTAAGTGTTGCGATGTAATGGGTATTGCATTTTGATATGCGTTATTTTCACTAGGTTGTAATGGATATTACAACTATCTTTCCACGTAGCACTTGTTTGTTAGCACCGCAACACTTGATCCCCAGCAGAGGTGAACTACGTTTGGTCTGATTCCTTGTCGATGTATTTTATACGTCGATTTATTATGCTTCTATGACTTAAATTGAGCTATTCCACAAGGCTTTTGGTTACTGATATGTGTTTTTCAGTGATTTTGTGAGTTTCAGGGTTTTAGGTGAAAGTATGCAAATTATCAGGCTTTTGGGTGAAAATTCCAAGAAGGGGTCAGAGTGTAAAAGTGAAGGAAAAAAAAGAAGATGACCAAGCTGGACACCTTGCGGTCGCAAGGTGTTATCTACCTTGCCTCCGCAAGGTAGGCAGAAAGTCTGAATTTCAACCCCGGAGAAATCAAGGACCTTGCGGACACAAGGTGCCTCAGACCTTGCGACCGCAAGGTAGTCAGAATGCCCAGATTTGCGTTTTCACAAGAGATCTAATTGCACTACAACTCCATAGTATAAATAGAAGTCGGTAGCCAGAGCATAGGACGGCTGGAGATGGCTAGAAAGTAGTTTTATATAGCTTTAGAATAGATTTTAGGTTGTATAACATAATTAGATGTTGTAATTACAAGTATTGAAGATCAATTCATGAACTCATTCATCTCCATGTGTTGTTCATCTTCAAGGATGAACTAAATCTTCATTAATCTAAGAGGTGGGAGGTAACTTGTATTGAATCTATGCTTTAATTTATATTTATGTTCATTCAATTCTTGTTGATTGTGGTGTTTATCAATCCCTATATTATTTCACTTTGAACAAATGAATGTAATTGTGAATAATAAAGGCCTAGAGGTGCGGATAACTGCATGATCAATGTGCATATGTCGTACACTGGCTCACCATCACAATAAATTGGACCTATCGATGCACGAGAGTGATAAGTTAGGGCCAGGTTCCATATATGACCTAAGTGACAGTTAGATCATATGTTCTTGTGCCTAGGATATAGAATGGATGAATTATTTAGAGATGGAGACTGAACGGTAATTCAACATGCTATATCTATATTTTGTGAACGAACCCAAGAGATTGAATGATACTTTATTAAAATTAAGCATAGAGGAGATACAAGTGAAACCCTAATCCTAGATTGTCATCCACCATAAGATCTTCATAACCTGTAATTGCTGCTAATTAGTTAAACACCTGAATAATAATAATTAGTTTAGAATAGAATAAATATAAAAACCCCCTTAGATTAATAATTTGCTATCAATAAATCGTACTATCTGTGATCTTCTTGTCTTTGTGGTTCGACCCTTGCTTCCCAAAACTATTCTCCAATAGTCTTGTCCACTTGCAAGGAAATAATTAAAATAAGACATCGATCAGATACGTAGTCAGCCTATTTCGGTAGGCACGACCATCGCATCACTTGTTTGTTAGCATTGCACCATGCTTGTTCTGGCTAGGCCGAACTACGTTTGGTCTGATTCCTTTTATTAAAGGATATATAGGCAGCCTACATTAGTAGGTCCGACCATTTGAGCATTTAATTTGCATATCTGCTTAAAAACTACGATAACCTGCTATAACCGACTAAATATGTCTAGGATATGGAGGTTTGGTTAGCATTCTAAACTGTTGCATTATAACTGCTACCTATTGCATCTCTCCCCCATTATAATTGTGCGAAATTGGAGAGTCTATTTCTTATCAACGATGTTCGTCTACTCAGTAAGCTGCGGGTTACCCGTAGACTCCATCGTTGAGGGGGCTCTGTAGACACCCCAATTTCGTACCCCTGGTATGTAACATTGACATAAAATATCAAGACCTGTTAAATCTTAACAAATGTCAAGTTACAGGGTTGAAAATGCAAAAGGAAAAAGCAGGATGCATGAACAGTGAAATGTAGGGGGGCAAAGTGCCAAAGAGGAGCCTAACTTTCAAAGTTGGTGCCACCCACACTCAGAGTGGGTTCAGCTCCCACTTTATACTTCAAAGCTGGCACCACCCACACTCAAAGTGGGTTCGGCGCCCAGTTTACCAGTGGGAGACGCCCACTTCCCTCAAATAGTGTTTACGACATGAGAATTAGCACAAGTTCTCAAGCACGCGGTACAAGCCGATGAAACACACTCTCAACTATAAATACAGGTGCTCGGCCTCACTTTCAGGACACAATTCATAAAGGCTTGAAGCCCGAAGAAACTCTGCATTATTTTTATGCAACGAGCGATCAGTGAGCGAGAATGATTTCCCCCTTTTATAAAGCCTCGAAACTCTGCCAAACCTCCTCCAAACACAAAACCAACCGGTCAAAGTGATCCCTAGCCACCCTATTAGGTATCCACCCTATTTCCCCGGTCCAAAAACCTCGGAAAGAGCCGTTGCTCTGCCCGAGTAAAAAGGCCAAATTAGCCAGAAATAAGCTCTTGTTCTGCCCAAATTCCACCAGCAGCAAGCAAGCAAATGTCAAAAAAACAAGCAGTTGCTCTGCCCGTTTTACGGGTCCCAAAAACAACTTTCACAAGCCGTTACTTTGCCCGAACCACAGCTGCAGCAGTCGCAAAGCAGTAAAAAAAAGACTCCCTCTCCCTGAAGGACAGAGCGAGCACACCACGCTTTAAAAGATAAAGCCTTTAAGGGCGTTTATTTATTAAAAAGTTCTTTTTTTAAATCTGGCCCAATGTAAAAATATAAGCCGTTATGGCCAAATATTTTTAAATATATTTGTAATTATTGGAAGGAGACGGCTGCAAGTCCGTAAATAATGTAAACATGTATGTATTTGTAGGTAGTTAATGCTTCATTTATTTGCTAGATAAATATAACAAAAAACATACTTTAGCCAAAAACCTCTTTTGAGACCGAAAGGGCGAGTTGGGTGCCTAGCACCTTCCCAACTCGTAACTTAGCCTTCGAACCCCCTTTTTTTTTTTTTTGCAATCTCTGGTTTCTTTTTTTTTGTTTTTCTTTATTTCTTCCTTCAAATAAAGATGGCGACTCTATAAAATATTTTGGATCCAATGGGGCGTCGCAACACTCCTTTCTTGCACTTTTCCGTTTTCCCCTAAACAAGGGAGAATGAGAATGAAAGGGTGATGTATTCCTATATCCTGGTATCCCCTAAAAAAAGGATATCTTGATATAGAAAACTCTAAGCACTCATAGTGATCCGAAATAGGCCATAAGGCAATTTTCATAAAATCCATAGTGGGGCGTCGCAACATCCTTTCTTGCACTTTTCCGTTTTCCCCTAAAAAAGGGAGAATGAGAATGAAAGAGTGATGTAGTCCTATATCCTGGTATCCCCTAAAAAAGGGATACCTTGATATAGAAAACCCAAAGCTCCCATATTGGACCAAAAATCACTGAAGTTACCGAGGTGCATTCAACGCGCTATTTTTAGACATCACCCTTTCCGCATTTTTAATTTCGTCCTCCCCTAAACAAGGGAGGGTGAAATGGAAAGCGTGGTTTCACGCTTTCGCACGTACGCCCACCCTTATCCAAGGGTGCGCGGGGCGCGAGCGCATTTCCCAGGAACCCACACCAGGGGAGGCCTTTGGCAGCGCCCATAATCTTCCCTGTGCAGTTCCTGTTCAGCCCTGTTCACGTACTGTGCTCAGAAATCGTCTGTTTCTCAATTTTTTGGGTATAAATGGTGGACGAAGGATTGCCTATTTTCCCAAATCCATCTGCCTTCTCACTTAATCTTTCAGCCTTTCTTCTGCTCAGCCTTTGCCATCTTTTATCAGATAATCCTTTGCATTTTTCCCAAAAATGGCCGCACCAGTTCATACAGCCTTGGAGATAGAAATCTATGAAAATGTTTTGGATTTCTAGATCCTTTCCCTGCGGTCGGATGAGCGCAATTGGTTTGAGCATATTTTTGGATATAGGTGCCTGCTGTCCTGGAGGAACATTATTATTAATTGGGCCATGCTGAGGGGAGCCTCCAGGTTCTGGTCACCTCAAGACCACCTTTTCAATTTTAGCATGAACGAAATGTGCCCCACTGTGGGTTCCCGGGAATGGGTGCTCCCGCGCCCCGCGCGCCCTTGGATAGGGGTGCGCGTACGTGCGGATGCAGTGACATCCACTGCTACCGTTCCACCCTCCCTTGTTTAGGGGAAGACGAAATCAAAAGTGCGGGAGGTCTTTGTCGAATAAGCGTTGGAATGCGCCTCGGTTGCCTTTAGTGGATTTTGATCCAATATGGGAGCTTTGGGTTTCCCGCATCAAGTTATCCCTATTTTTAGGAGATACCAGGATATGGGAAGGCATTACCCTTCTATTCCCATTTTCCCTTTTTTAGGGGAAAATGTGAAAGTGCAAGGAAGGAATGTTGCAGCGCCCCCACTATGGATTTTATGAAAATAGCCTTATGGCTTATCTCGGATCATTATGGGTGCTTTGGGTTTTCTACGTCAAGTTATCTCTTGTTTAGGGGATACCAGGACATAGGAATACATCACCTTTCCATTCTCATTCTCCCTTTTTTAGGGGAGAACGTGAAAGTGCAAAGAAAGATGTTGCGAGGCCCCACTGGATCCAAAATGTTTTTAGAGTCGCCATCTTTATTTTAAGGAAAAAATAAAGCAAAACAAAAAAAAAAGAAAACCAGAGATAATGAAAACGGGTTCGGAGGCTAAGTTACGAGTTGGGAAGGTGCTAGGCACCCAACTCGCCCTTTCGGTCTCAAAACGGTCTTTGGCTAAAGTATGCTTGTTGTTATATTAATTTAACAGATAAATAAAGCATTAACTGCCTACAAATACATCCATTACATCTATATTATTTACAGACTTGCAACCGCCTCTTTTACAAATAATCACAAATATACTTGAAAATATTTGGCCATAATAACGGCTACATTTAGTATTATTTCCTAACTAAATCCGGGCAGCATAACTGCTTATATATTTACATTGGACCGGATTGGAAATAATACTTTTATAAGCAAAAACTTTAATGAATACATAAAGCAAATAATTACAAATACATCTGAAAACATTTGGCCATAATAACAACTATATTTAGTATTATTTCCTAACTATATCCGGGCAGCACAACTGCTTACATATCTACATTGGGCCGAATTGGAAATAATACTTTTACAAAATGAAAGACTTTAAAATAAAACTTCTGAGACGACTAGGGTGTGCTCGCTCTGTCCCTTGGGGAGAGAGAGTCTTTTGTTGTTGTTGTGTGTTGTGTGTTGTGTGTTGTGTGGATTTGGGCGGCGTATTTCGAAAGTTACTTTTGGCCTAGGGATTTGGGCGAGTAAGCTTGTTTGTGTTTGGTTGTTTGTTGGCTTGAGGTAGGTGAAATCGAGCATAACGGAATAACTTATTTTTGGCTGATTTGGCCTTTTAAATCGAGCGAGCAATGCTCTTTCCACGATTTTTGGACCGGGGAAAAAGGGTGGATACCTAGCTGGGGGGCTAAGGTTCACTTCTACCGGTTGGTTTTGTGTTTGGAGGAGGTTTGGCAGAGTTTCGAGGCTTTTTGAGGTGATCACTCACTATCTCACACCGCTCTCTATTTCTCCAGCGTAACGTTAACGCGGAGAAGCTTGTCGAAAGAAATTGTGCTAAAATGAGAAGCTGGGCCTTTGTATTTATAGGCCGAACTGAGGACACGGAAGGAAATAAGTTTCTTTCTTCATGCTCCAACCGATTGTACATTGCGCTGAGTCAGTTGTGTTTTACGGCAAATGAGAGTGTACTATTGAGGGAATTGGGCGCCATGCACATGGAATTTGGGCGCCATGCCCAATTTTGGGGGTGGCCATGCCCAATTCCAAACTTGGCCAATTTTGAGCACTTTGGTCCCTGCAATTCGTCCTTTTGCGCATCCTGCTTTGTCCTTTTGCACTTTTGTCCCTGTAACTTGACATTTGTTAATGTTTTAACAGGTCTTGATATTTTATGTCATGCCCTATACCGAGGAGTACGAAATTGTGGGGTGTCTGAGCCCCTCAACGATGGAGTCTACGGGTAACCCGCGGTTCTTGAGTAGGCGAACATCGTTGATAAAATAGACTCTCAATTTCGTTCAATTACAAAAGCGAGGGAGAAAGATGCGCGGTAGCGGTACTTATAATGCGAATGAATAACATGAAACAAACCCCCATATCCTAGACATTTTTAGTCAGTTATAGCAGGTTATCGCAGTTTTTAAGCAGATATGCAAATTAAGTGCTCTGATGGTCGGACCTACTAATGTAGGCTGCCTACGTATCCCTTATTAAAAGGAATCAGACCAAACGTAGTTCGGCCTAAGCCGAAACAAACAACCAACGAGGATGTTGTGTCCTTTGGGTCAAAACCCATCCGAGAACACAAACGAAGAAAAGATTTTCATGTTTTTCGAAAAGCCGTATTCTTCCGGTCCGAAACCGTTGTCAAATACGGTATGAAGATTTTCGTGTTTTTAGAAAACCATATTTCAACCGATAAATACCTGACGTTGAAACATGTTAAGAGGCAATTTCAAAATTGTGTCTGGCTTGTAAATACCTTGTGTCCAAACACAATAAGAGGACCTTCAGATTTTCGAAAACTGTACTCGACCGATAAATACCCGACATCGAATACGATAAAGAACTTTCTTCAAATTTTCCGAAAACTGTATCCAACTGATCAAAAATCTGCTGGATACGATAAAGACTTTTCTTTTCTTCTTCCTTCTCTTCTTTTTTTTTTGTTTTTTTTGAATATTCCTCTTTTTTTTTTTGAAACAAAACCTTTTTGAAAAAGATTTTTCTTTTATTTCTGAAAGCAGAATAAGAATTCTTACCTTTCTTACCTTTCTTACTTGTTCTTGCTTTTGACTGCTGCTGTTGGTTCAGCTGATTTGGCTATTTCTACCGTTCTGACTGTTCAATGCTGGGGATTTCCTTCTTTCTTCTTCTTCTTTTTTTTCTTTCTTTTCCTTGATTGATTTTTCTTTTTTTTTTCAAAAAGAAAATGGGGCTTACCTTGTGCCACTGAATTTTCTGACTTTTCTGCTCGTCTGACGGCTGACTTGCTGGGGATAAGAGCTTTTCTTGCTTCTTGGGTGAAAGGCCGTCGAATGTGGTTAACAAAATTGCTTTTGTTAACTTTCTGTTAAGTCTCAGGGGCCACTTTGCAACTCTGAAATTTTGAGGACTTAATTGTTGATGCTGAGTTGCTTGGAGGGGGAAAAGTGAAAATTTCACTTTTCCTCCCTTCTTCACTTACGAGCTGAAGGAAGGAATTTCATTTCCTCCTTTCTCTTCTGCCAGCTCCTGCCATTGACGGAGCGAGTTCCTCTTCCATTTCTTTTTCATTTTCTTTCATTTTCTTTCCTTTTCTCAATTTTCTTCTGCCAAAAATTTTGTTTTTCTGCACAGATGGCTTCTTCTTCTAGATCCTTTATTTTCCTTTTCTTTTCTTTCTTTTTCTTCAGGAGCGCAGGCTTCTGGACAAGGTCAGAGCTACTTGTGCCAAGGTGTCTGATATCTACCATTTAATGCCTGCACCGGCCCAGGTTTTAGTGGAGGAGACGGGCTTTGGGGTTTTCATGCGGGCCTTTACCATATCACTGCAGCATAAGCATGCATCATGAAGCCTCATTTGCATTTATAGTATAAATCATGCATAATAAGGTCAAATAGTGACCACTAGTTTAATCATGCATCATAAGAATAAATTACATGCATCATTACTTAATTACATCATTTAGGCATAAATAGGACATGCATAAACATTAATAATAAAGTCAGGAATGCTTCAAAAGTGCCAAAATCTAGCAGATCAGAAGTATATCCAGGAAAAAAAAAAGAAAAAAAAAGAGATAATAAGCATGCAAATAAATAAAAATGGTGAGCATGCAGAATAAAAAAAAGGGAAGAAACAAAAAACAAAAAACAAAAAAACAAAAAACAAAAAACAAAAAACAAAAAACAAAAAAAATCGGGAGAGAGAAAATGCATGCACAAGAAAAGAAAGGAAAAATTTTCAGGTACATGCAACAAGAACAAATGCGGCGGTAGAAGAAGAAATTTTCGGCTGAAGCTAAAAAATGAAGCAAAAGAAAACAGCAGCAAAGAAAAGATGATATCGGTGATACCAAAGATGCTATGAAGAAAGGAGGCTTCTGACCAAGGTTAGAAGGAGCAGTAAAGAAAAATGCAGCAGCATCAAGAAAGATTTTCCAGCTAAAGCCGAAAACATAAGCGGGAGAGGGAAAAAGATTTTCCAGCGAAGGTTGGAACAGTGATGAAAAGAAAAATCCCCAGCAAAGTGCAGCAACAATAGCAGCAAGCAAACAAAACAACATCACATCGCGACAATTTCTTTGCATGGACACGACAAAGGTAAAGGAAAGGAAGGTATTTTCCTTTTTTAACAGTGCATTTGTTTGATGTTTGGAAACTTTCCTTTAAGGGGTACACAGCCCCGGATTGATAGGGAAAGGTTTTGTTCTCCGTTGAAGGCTGAGTTCCTGAGGAGGCAATGCATTCCATACATTTTGGCTGTGTGGGAAACTTTCCTTTAAGGGGTACACAGCCCCGGATTTATAGGGAAAGGTCTTGTTCTCCAGTAGAGGCTGAGTTCCTAGGAAACAATTCACTCCGCATAGCCACAGGCGAGCTACGATTGGTCTGATTCCTTAGCTAAGGATACATAGGCAGTCTACCTCGGTAGATGCGACCAAACACAACACATTATTTACCTTTGCAGCACTCATTTGATAAAGCTTTGCAGCACTTGCTCATTTAACATTGCAGCACTTACACCACCGCAACACTTGCACCGTAGCACTTGATCCCCGGCTTAGGCCGAACTACGTTTGGTCTAATTCCTTTTATTAAGGGATACGTAGGCAGCCTACATTAGTAGGTCCGACCATCAGAGCACTTAATTTGCATATCTGCTTAAAAACTGCGATAACCTGCTATAACCGACTAAAAATGTCTAGGATATGGAGGTTTGTCTCACATTATAAATTGCTGCATTATAACTGCTACCTGCTACATCTTTCTCCCTCATTTTGTAATTGAACGAAATTGGAGAGTCTATTCTAATCAACGATGTTCGTCTATTCAGTAAGCTACGGGTTACCCGTAGACTCCATCGTTGAGGGGCTCTGTAGACACCCCAATTTCGTACCCCTGGTATGTGACATGACATAAAATATCAAGACCTGTTAAAACATTAACAAATGTCAAGTTACAGGGTCAAAAGTGCAAAAGGACAAAGCAGGATGAGCAAAAGGACGAACTGCAGGGACCAAAGTGTACAAAAAGTGCATAGTTTGGAAATGGGTGTGGCCACCATTGAAATTGGGCATGGCTCCCAATTTTTTGGGTGTGGCTCCCAATTTTTGTGGGTTAGGCGCCCAATTTCCACTCTTCCTCAAACAGTGCTCCATTTGTTGCCGTAAAACACAAATTTTCCTGCACGGAGTACAATCGGTTGGAGCGCGAAGAAGGAATTTTATTTCCTTCCGTGTCCCTGTTTCGGCCTATAAATACAGAGGCCTGACTTCTCATTCAACAGACCTTCTCGTCAATAAAATTTATCTGCGTCCTCGTTACGCTGAAGAAATAAATAGTGAGCGATCATTTCAAAAGCCTCGAAACTCTGCCAAATCTCCACCAAACACAAAACCAACCGGTAGGAGTGAGCCTTAGCCCCCCCAGCTAGGTATCCACCCTATTTCCCCGGCCCAAAAACCATAAAGTAAGTCGTTACTCTGCCCGAGTAATAGACTGAAAATCAACCCATATAAGCCGTTATTCCGCCCAACCAAATAAGCCAAAACCACAAAAACTAAGCCGTCATTCTGCCCGAGTGAGTGAGCCAAAAACACCGTATATAAGCCGTCACTCTGCCCAAAACACATCAGCAGTAGCAACAAAAGTCTCCTTCTCCCGAGAAGGACAGAGCGAGCACACCCTAGGCTGTTAGTAAGTTTTACTTTAAAGCTTTCATTTTGTAAAATTATTATTTCCAATCCGGCCCAATGTAGATATATAAGCAGTTGTGCTGCCCGGATTTAGTTAGGAAATAGTACTAAATATAGCCGTTATTATGGCCAAATATTTTTAGGTATATTTGTAATTATTTGATTTATTTATTCACTAAAGTCTTTATTTATAAAAGTATTATTTCCAATCCGGTCCAATGTAGATATATAAGCAGTTATGCTGCCCGGATTTAATTAGGAAATAATACTAAATGTAGCCGTTATTATGACCAAATATTTCCAATTTTATTTGTAATTATTTGTAAAAGAGACAGTTGCAAGTCTGTAAATAATGTAGACAAATGGATGTATTTGTAGGCAGTTAATGCTTTATTTATCTGTTAAATAAATATAACAAGAAGCATACTTTAGCCAAAAACTGTTTTGAGACCGAAAGGGCGAGTTGGGTGCCTAGCACCTTCCCAACTCGTAACTTAGCCTCCGAACCCGTTTTTTTGCAATCTCTGGTTTTCTTTTTGGTTTTGCTTTATTTTTGCCTTAAAATAAAGATGGCGACTTTAAAACATTTTGGATCCAGTGGGGCCTCGCAACATCTTTCTTTGCACTTTCACGTTCTCCCCTAAAAAAGGGAGAATGAGAATGGAAAGATGATGTATTCCTATGTCCTGGTATCCCCTAAACAAGGGATAACTTGACGTAGAAAGCCCAAAGCACCCATAGTGATCCGAGATAGGCCATAAGGCTATTTTCATAAAATCCATAGTGGGGGCGCCGCAACATTCCTTCCTTACACTTTCACGTTTTCCCAAAAAGGGAAAATGGGAATAGAAAGGGTGATGCATTCCCATATCTGGTATCCCCTAAAAAGGGATAACTTGATCTTTGAAACCCAAAGCTCCCATATTGGATCAAAATCCACTAAAGGCAACAGAGGCGCATTCCAACGCGGTATCGACACTCCTCCCGCACTTCGATTTCGTCCTCCCTAAACAAGGGAGGGTGGAACGGGAGCAGTGGATGTCACCGCATCCGCACGTACGCGCACCCCTATCCAAGGGCGCGCGGGGCTCGGGAGCAATTTCCCGGGAACCCACACAAAGACATTCATATTATCATTAATAGCAAACTGCACGGGGTTTATTACCTTATTGAGGACCTGGGGTTTGAGATCCTCATTATTAGGGAGCGGATCGGTAGATGACCAATTGTGAGGTTCAGGGTGTGCGCCCGCGCGCCCAGGATAGGTGCGTGTGGATGCGGGACACCTTGCTCTCGTTCCACCCTCCCTTGTTTAGGAGAAGACGAAATCAAAAGTGCGAGAGGAGTGCTGTCTATGTTAGCACGTTTGAATGTGTCTCGGTTGCCTTGAGTGGATTTTGTATCCAATATGGGAACTTATGGTTTCCCGCATCAAATTATCCCTTGTTTAGGGGATACCAGGATATGGGAATGCATTACCCTTTCATTCCCAATTTTCCTTTTTTAGGGGAAAACGGAAAAGTGCAAAAAAGGATATTGCGACACCCCCACTATGGATGTTATTAAAAATAGTCTTATGGCCCATTCAGATCACTATGGGAGCTTTGGGTTTCCCGCATCAAGTTATCCCTTGTTTAGGGGATACCAGGATATGGGAATACATCACCCTTCCATTCCCATTTCTCCCTTTTTTAGGGAAGAACGGGAAAGTGCAAAGAAGGAGTGTTGCGAGGCCCCACTGGATCTGAAAGTTTTAGAGTCGCCATCTTTATTTTAAGGCAAATAAAGCAAAACCAAAGAAAAGAAAAATAAACCAGAGAAAAAGAAAACGGGTTCGGAGGCTAAGTTACGAGTTGGGAAGGTGCTAGGCACCCAACTCGCCCTTTCGGTCTCAAAAATGGTTTTTGGCTGAAGTATGCTTATTGTTATATTCATTTCGCAAATAAACACAGTATTAAAAGACAGAAAATTAAAACAAATACATCCATGGCTACATTATTTACAGACTCGCAGCCATTTCCTTATAATAATTACAGACACATTTAAGAATATTTGGCCATTATAACGGCTCTTTTACATAGTATTTCCTATTCTAATCTGGGCAGCACAACGGCTTATATTGACTACATTGTGCCGGATTTAAATACAACTTTTAAAAAATAATAAAAGACAAAAAACAAATAAATATAATAAAATAGCGCCCTTAAAGGTTTTACCTTTTAGAGCGGCGGTGTGCTCGCTCTGTCCTTTAGGGAGAGGGAGTCTTTTGTTGTTTGTTGTGTGGTTGTTGTTTTGATTTGGGCAGAATGACTACTTTATTTATGAGAGTTTGGGCTTGTCAACTCGGGCAGAGTGACAGCTAATTTGGGTAGGTTTTGGCCTTTTTGGTTGGGCGGAACCTCGGCTTAGTTTTTTGGGTTTTCAGCTCGTTACTCGGGCAGAGTAACGGCTTACTTTGGGATTTTTGGGCCGGGGAAGTGAGGTGGATACCTAACAACTAGGCTAGGGATCACTTATAACCTATGGGTTTTTGTTTTGGCATAGTTTGGACGGGGTTTGTAGACACTAGAGGCTTCCACTCACCTATCTCGCACCTCTCGTACTTATAGTATCGGCAGAATAACAACAGAGCTTCGCTGCGATTAAAAATCACGGAGAAAATGAGCAACTGAAATGAGAAGCCGGAGGCTTCTATTTATAGTGATCGAGCAGGACACGCTGGGAATTCTTTGATTTCTTCCTCCTGCATCAGCCACTTGTACCTTGCGCTTCAGGAGTTGTACATTTTCTATCTAAGAGGCAGCTAAAGTGAATGTCTTGGTGCCACCAAGGGGACCCTTGGTGCGGCACCAAGCATGTTTTTTCAAGTTTCGTTTTTGCACTTTCACCCCCTGCAGTTCACTGTTTCGCGCATCCTGCTTTTTCTTTCGCATTTTTAACTCCTGTAACTTGACATTTGTTAAGTTTTAACAGTTCTTGATATTTTATGTCAGTCCACATACGGGGTACGAAATTGGGTGTCTGAGCCCCTCAACGATGGAGTCTACGGGTAACCCAAGGCTTACTGAGTAGACGAACATCGTTGATAAACAAGAGACTCTCCAATTTCGTTCATTTAAGAACGGGAGAATGCAATTGGTAGCAGTTATAATGCACAGTTAACATGCTTTCCAAACTTCATAACCTAGACATTTTTAGTCGGTTATAAAAGTTATTGTTGTTTTAAGCAGATATGAATTTAATGTGCTCTGATGGTCGGACCTACTAATAAAGGCTGCCTACGTATTCCCCATTAAAGGAAATCAGAGCAAACGTAGTTCAGGCCAAAAAACCTAAACTACAACCAAGTGAGGATGCCATGTTCTTCGGGTCAAGCCCGATCGAGAACACAACGGAAAAAGATTTTTGTGTTTTTCGAAAAAGCCGTATTCTTTCGGTCCGAAACCGTTGTCAAATACGGTATGAAGATTTGAATGTTTTTCTGCCACCACATTTCAACCGGTCAATACCTTGTCGTTGAAACATGTTAAGAGGAGTTTTCAAAGTTGTGTCTGGCTGGTCGCTGCCTTGTTTCCAAACATTACCAGAAAACTTTCAAATATCCAGAAAACTGCACTCGACCGATAAAGATCCGTCGCCGAGCACGGCAAAGTAAACATTCTTCAAGTATTTTCGAAAATTGTGAAGTGGAAAACATTCTTTTTCCTTCCTTTTTTCTCGCTCTCTCTGTTTTTTTTGTTCTAATATTCCTCTTTTTTGTATTTTTGAAATATTCTTTTTTTTTTGTTTTTGAAATATTCCTCTTTTTTTGTTGTTTTTTTTTTGAAATCAAAACTCATTTTGAAAAAGAGTTTTTCTTTTATTTGAAAACAAAGGCAAGTTTTTTTTTTCTAAAAAACAAACTTTCCTTAAAAGGAAATTATTCTAGAGTCAGGGTAAGAATACTATACCTGACTTACCTTTTTGCACCCAGGTGGCTGCCGCGGACTCAGCTGATTTTGGCATTTTCGCCACTCTTGCTGGGGAATTTATTCTTCTTCCTCTGCTGGGGATTTTATTCTTGTTCTTTTCTTTCTTTTTCTTTTCTCCCTTTTTTTCTTTTTTCTTTTTTTTCTTTTTTTCTTTTCCACTGGGAATATTATTTTCTTTGTCATCTGGTGAATGGTTGTCAATTTTAGTTAACAAGATTGATCACGTTAACTTTCCGTTAGGCTCAGGGACCATTTACCAAAGTGTCGCAGCTTCAAACTTTGGAGGGGGAAAAAGGAAAGTTCCCTTTTTCTCCCCTTATTATGGACGGGAGTGGAGGGTGAGAGGCCACTGCTTTCTCTTTCTCTTATTTCTTTCTTTCCTTGGCTCCGTCGCCGTTGTTGCTGATGCTTGCTTCTTTTTTTCTTATTTTCTTTATTTTCGCTCCTTTTCTCAATTTTCTTCCGTCAATTTCAGTGTTTTACTTAGCAGATGGCATCTTCTTCACGATCCAGGAAAGGGAAGGCACTGATGCACCCAGAATCTGGCGAGAGGAGGAGAGAACCTCCTCGCTTGGTCCGGAATAAACTCAATTACCGGTATTCTACGAACGACTGGGGCAACATTTTACGAGATCGGAACACTCACGTGTCCAATCTTCCTCTCACTACTGTAAGATTTTTATTTTTCTCGAAATTTTCCTGGCTATGTTTCAGATCTGCTAAATTTCTGCACTGTTTGGAACCTTTGGAGCACTCCTGACTTTATTAGTAATGCATATGCATGTCCTATTTATGTTTAAATGATGTAATTTAGTGATAATGTATGAAATTTATATGATTTATTTTTGCGATGCATGATTTGAACTAGTGGTCACTATTTGACCATACTATATATGATTTATATTCTAAATGCAAATGAGGCTATATGATGCATGTTTTACGCTTAAAACACATTTTTGCATGCAATAGAATTGCGAAACGGAGTTTTCGGAGTACAAATTAAATTTTTCCGAAACGCATTTCGGGCATATTTTCGGATAAAAACGGGATAAAACAGATACTTTTAATGCCCTTAGATTCATTTTTCAAACATGTAACTGCTGTAGGGGTATAGTAAATGCCACAAAGATATTTATTTTGATGATTGGTAGTACTTTATCTCCTTTTAGCGCATTCCTACGCAGCTTATCGACAAGTGAAATGCACATAATGGATGCTGAATTATTCTACTTGAGATGCAATGAGAACAATTATATTTATGATTGTATTTTTATATTTTATTATACACATGACAAATGCAAATTCTAATATGCATTTTATGATATTTAAGATGTAAAATTAATTACGATATGCTAAATAAATTACATATAAAAATTGTTTTTTAATGTAAAAGAATGATGTTTATTTTTATGTAAATTTATGCACATGTATGGTATGTGACATAAAGAATTATTTATTTTTTGTTATGAACAAGATTTTTTATTTAAAAGAATTTATTATTATTATTTTGCAAAAAACACATTTAAGTAAAAAAACATGCAATAAACTGCACAGAGAAGAAAATATAGAGGGCTTACCCTTTTTTTTTCTTCCTTTCGT